>CM057456.1:1836675000-1836832500 GCA_016271365.2 Neoceratodus forsteri
CACTGTTGGCAATGAAAAGGACATATCCATTGAATCCACCACTTCTGTGTTGGCCAGCAATGAAAATCCATCAGAGTCTTCTGCCCTCTTCTAGCACCAAGGAGCATGTCCCAGGTTCTGTTAGGACAGGTGAAAGACACAAACAGTCTTTGGCTATCTTCCTAGCACTCGAACAAAATCTGTCACATCTGAGGTGTGGAATTATTTCTCTGTCAGTAAAACTGATCCATGCAGAGCAATTTGTTCCTCTGTGTAAACAGAGTGAAGCCGTGGTAAAGTTGTGTCATGCCTTGGCACTACATCTCTTAAACACCATCTGAAAAAGCATTCAGTTTTGCTTGATCATCCAAAACCCATGTCCTCCATCTTCCAGACCACACATGAGAAGGGTCAGGAATCTGAAATGGATACTGAATTGTCTGAACTTGATGCGGGCAGAACCACTGCCAGCCCTAGGATCACTGTTACCACCAATGCCAGCACCATTAGTACCAGTTGCACATCCAGTGATGGCACTGAAAATATAAGTCCTAGTCCACCATCTCTGCGTCCACCTGCCCATCGAAGCATGGTGTATAATAAACCAGCAGGGACATGTTGTAAACAGCTAACACTGTCTCAGGCATTTGAAAGGAAGAATACCTTTACTAGAAATCATCCAAAGACCCTTCATCTTAATCACAGAATTGGTGAACTGTTAGCGGAGCCCTTCTCCCATACTCTTTGGTAGATCATGAGGATTTTAGGAGCTCATGACATTAGCAGAGCCTCGTTACAATGTTCCTCATCGAAGGTACTTTTCCTATGTTGAAATACCAAACATTTATCAGGCTTTAAAAGTGATGGTGATCTTGCACTGAAAACTGCGGGGGGTGGGGTTATTCATGTCACAACAGATATGTGGACCAGCACTCAAAACATAGATTACATGTCCCTTACCGCTCATTGGGTCACGTTTTCTTGTGCTTCTTCAAAAACAAAGACACCCCAAAAGATGGCACTGCTGCATATAAAGAAGTTTGGGCAAAGTTATACTGCTGCAAACATCTTGCAGGAACTAAATGACCTCCTTGACGAATGGGTTTATTCTCACGGTATAAAATGTGGCTTCATAGTAAGTGACAATGGAGCCAACATCTTGAAAGCAGTACAGGATGGAGGATTTCTGCATGCTTCTTGCTTTGCACATTGCTTACATTTAATTGTCACAGGATTTCTCAGCAATTAAGCATGAAGTGGATGGTATGATTGCTGTTTGCAAAAAATGTGACTCACTTTTCACATTCAGCCAAGGCTATCACGGACATTGTCCGAACTAAAAAAACACAAGCTGCCCCAGCAAAAGCTGATTCAAAATGTTTCCACTGTTGGAACTCAACGCTTTATATGCTGCAGTGCCTCTTGGAGCAAAAGCAAGCTGTACATGACTATTGCTCCAGTTACATTATTGGAGATGGCATTATGCTGTCTGTGCTGCAGTAGAAATTAATGGAGACAGTGTGCTGCATCCTAGCTCCTTTTGAGACAGTTACAAGGGACATGTCTTCTGAAGGCGCATCTGTGAGTCAGGTTATCCCACTCATAATGCTCATTTCACATCATCTTAGTGTTCTAAATCTACAAATAGAAAAAGACAGATCTGAAGCTGAGACAACATGTAGCCTGTATCATGGGAATCTAAGTAAAGAGAATGGCTGGCTTCAAACCAATGACAAATTAGTTGCAATGATGAAATCAAAACACTACATCCTTACAACTCTCTTAGATCCCAGGTTCAAGGCTATACATCTTCCAAAACAGATGATATAGAGCAGTACAAATGTCTGTTGCTAGATGAGCTGCAGCACTCACAGGAGTCAAACACAGACACGCACAGTACCCTCAGGTTGTCATCACCACAGCATGCAGGTTCATCTTCACAGGGATACAAAACTGGAAAAGTCACCAAACATTAACAGTAGTTGTTCCACAACTGCCACTTCTTCAACCCTTAGTAGCAAGCTAAATCTGTGGCAAAACCTTTTCCCAAATTGCTGCCATACCAGCTTCTGCTGATTCCTCTTCTGAGCGGTCTCTGTCCATCATGGTAGACAGTTACCTGCAAGAACTGCCTATTCCTATTGATGCATGCCCTTTTGAATACTGGAGATCAAAAAAGTCAATTTGGACAGAGCTGTATGATGAAGCCTGTAAATATCTTGGTTGTCCTGCAACAAGTGTCTCTTCAGAATGCATGTTTAGTACAGCTGGCAATATTGTGACAGACACCAGAAATAGGTTGCTGCCAGAAAATGTACATACGTTAACTTTTATTAAAGTTAATAAGTCAAGATTTTCGTATCCCTACAAGAGTATACAAACTGATCCTGAAGTGATTGATGTTGTGGATGTTGATGGTGATGACAACTCAGATGGCGGTGGCTGGTAAATACTGTGTGGGACAGAGTCTCTGCACCAAAAAGGAAACTTTTACAGACTGTGATGACTTTGGTTGTCTCTCTCTTTCTCGATCTACTACCTTGGACTATATACCCCAAAACTTTCACCATTTCATGGCAAACTGCTTTGTAGCTAGTGTCTAAACTAAAGTCAACAAGTTTTATATACAGGGCAATTTAACATCAGTGGAACAGGCCCAAATTTGGCATAAAGGGACACTGTCACGTCAATCCTTTTGTATCATATTATTTATAGTTAAAGTGCAAACATATATTTTGGATTTACCTTCTATGACTTTGTGGTGCATCAGTATGGGCTGGGACTGGGGACAGTCTATTTTTTAATTTTAAAGAGGACAAAACAATGAGTTCTAATTGGTAGCTGTTTATTATTTTTTCAATTACAGAAATGTTAGCCATAAACCAAAAATGGATGCTAGTACATGGGTGAGGATTGTGGGTTGGTTTTAACATGGGTGTAAGGGTGGTATGGGTGCTACTGCACAGATGAGGGTGGTGGAAGAAAAGTGGAATGGGTGATGAGGTGAAAGGTGGGTGTTATTTTAGTCCTTTCATTTACAGATTTGTGATCGGCTGGGGATGGTGAGTAAAAAAAATGATGACAGACCGAACCTACTGTGTACATATAATATATATATTTTTTTTCTTATTAAATACATTGCAAACTGTTGCCACCTAGCACAATTGTCCTGTCCCCTTTAAAAAAAGAATAAAGGAATCAGAAATAAAAGAAAATCTGCATCAGCAGTTTTCACAGAATGTGACCTATCAAAAGTGTTTTGCTTTACAAGTAGTGATAATTTGATACATAATGGGGTTGACAGATGCTGTCCCTTAAACATCACATGCCAACTGCTGCAGCTACATTAAATGTTCCTTAGTTAGTATGTGGTGAAGAACCACTTTTTATTTATGTGACTGAAATACAGATTTTATTGAAGTATCAGCTGCACAAATGCATCATCTTAGAAAGTTGTATGTATTACTTCAATTTGCCAACAAAATGTTGGTATATGTATGCATTATCTTAGAAAATTGCATGCATTTTTGCCAGCAACAATGACTGGCATTTTTTTATTCAAATGTCTTGACTATGTTATGACATAATATGTTTTGCAACAGTTCCATGCTGCTGCTGTAGTACTTGGCTTGACTTTGTTATAAAAGCTTTCTTTTAAACATAGCAACTTTTGAGTTACTCATTTAAAACAGAAAGCAGCAAATAGCTGAGATTAGGTAATATCAGTTATTTTTTCTCATAATTCATGACGAGTATATATAACTGAGTACATAAATGGCTAATGTGCCTCTTTCTTTCACTAAGGAACTATGATGCAGCTGCAGCAGGAAAACTTTAACATATGGGTGGGTAGGTGGGCCTGTTACGTATTAAGTTGCTGGCTTTAGCAAACAGAAGAAACCATAGATAAACCTAGTTGTATTCCTATCAATGTCACACATGATAATTTCTCTCCCCCTTATATTGAACAGTTTTTCCTTTACATGTATTTTATTACTATCTTCATTACTGGCAGCACAATAAAAAAATAGGGTCCGAGTTCTAAAAAGTTCTAAATAAGATTAGAACCCTAGAACTTTTTCAAAAGTTCTAGACTAGAACTAGAACCCAGAACTTCAGAGGGTTCTGACAACCCTAATACCAAGGAGATACTGCAACTGAACTGGAACCGAAAATGGTGCTGGAACAGAGCTGGAACTAAACTGAAGCAAAAGCCATGGAGTGTATCTGAGTGCAACCAATGTCTTTGGCAGAAAGAAATGATCTGACAGTTGAAGGCAACTGGGCAAGAGTAGTGGAAGTGGTCACATAGTTGCAGTTTGAAAAACCTGAGTGGATGGTTTCAGGGTTCTGGCTCCTTGAGGTGGAATGATGCCATGTGTGTGTGCTTACAGACACATACTGATTGCTACAATATTATACTTGACTACTTCCCAAAATAAGGAACTTCGATAAAAAAACTATCATGAAGCGCATCAGGATGAAGTGCAGTGTCACTGTTCCCTACATGACAAAACGGATTAACTCCCATTGAAACTGCTTTGCTTCCTGCAGCAATTCTGCTGCAGAATTCCGTAGAATTAGGTTTCACTGTGGCAGGCTTAACTGTATAATAAGGTATGCTTGGGTTTGTGGGCAAAGATAAAAAAGAAACGACATTCAAAAGTTTTAAAGAATTGTAACCCACGTTTACACTACAACAGGACTTGCATACCCATGATGCTTTGTGATGGGCTTGAGGCTTCTGAGTGCATGTGTGTGGTTTGAAGGGCTACAGGAATGCCAAACCTAACTCAACGTGTTATGTTTGTATGCCTAGGAAGTTGTTTTATAACAGAAACATAGAAGTTGATGGCAGATAAGGACTGCAAGGTCCATCCAGTCTGCCCATTTCTTTTTCTACCTTATGAATGTGCCATCAGCCTTTGCTCTGTCAATGACCTATCTATTCATACTCATCTGTATTGCTCCCTTATGCTTATCCCATGCCTGTTTGAAGCCCCATACTGTATTCATATCCACCACTTCCTGAGGTAGGCCGTTCCATGCATCCACCACCCTTTCTGTGAAAAAGAACTTCCTCACGTTACCCCTTAATCGGCCTCCCTCTAATCTCATGCTGTGTCCCCTTGTCCTGCTATTTTTCTTATATTGAAACATGTTAGACTCTTTCACCTTGATAATGCCCTTATGGTGTTTGAATGTTTCGATTATATCACCTCTCTCCCTCTTTTGCTCTAGGCAAAGGTATACATATTGAGCTCCATTAATCTATCCTCATATGTTTTCTGATGCAGTCCCTGCACCATTTTGGTTGCCCTTCTCTGGACTGCCTCAATTTGGTTAATGTCCTTGTGAAGGTGTGGCCTCCAGTACTGCATGCAGTATTCCAGATGGGCCCTAACCAGTGTCTTGTAAAGAGGGATTATTACTTCCCTCTTCCGACTTGTGATACCCCTACTAATACACCCCAACATCCCCCTAGCCTTATCTACTGCTTTAGTGGTCTGCTTGGATGATTTCAGGTCATCGGTGATGATAACGCCCAAGTCTCTTTCTTTCCATGTGACTGCCAGCAACTCCCCTCCCAGCCTATAGGTGGCTTCAGGGTTTCTCTTCCCTAAGTGCATGATCTTGCACTTCTTTGCATTAAACCCCAGTTGCCGCTCTACTGATTATTTTGCTAGTTTATCCAGATCTCTTCTCATTCTGCCCACCCCATCTGGATCATCTACTCTGTTGCAGATCTTGGTATCATCGGCAAACAGACAAACCTTACCCTCCAGTCCATCTGCAATGTCACTGATGAAGATATTGAAGAGGACTGGCCCCAGGACTGATCCCTGAGGTACCCCACTTGTGACTTGCATCTCTTTGGACTGTATACCATTTACCACCACTCTCCGTTTTCTGCCCGTCAACCAGTTTGCCACCCAGTTGACCAACTTCTGACCAACCCCGAGCCTACCTGACTTATTAATCAATCTTCTATGTGGAACAGTATCGAAAGCTTTGCTGAAGTCAAGGTAGGTGACATCAACTGCTCCCCCTTGGTCCACCATTCTGATTACCCAGTCAAAGAAATCTATGAGATTAGTTTGACAGGACCTTCCTTTTGTAAACCCATGCTGTCTTGGATCCTGTGCTCCTATGGATTCCAGGTGTTGCACTATCCTTTCCTTAAGGAGTGCCTCCTAATCTTGCCCACTACTGAGGTAAGACTGACTGGTCTGTAGTTCCCTGCCTTCTCCCTGCTACCACTCTTGTGGAGCGGGACCACATGAGCCCTTCTCCAGTCTTCTGGAACCTCTCCTGTGCTCAGAGACTCACAAAACAGTTCTGATAATGCTCTGCTAGTTCCACCTTTAGCTCCTTTAGTACCCCAGGATGTATGCCATCAGGTCCTGTTGCCTTATCCACCCTGAGCTTATTGAGCTCTTGTAGGACCCTTTCTTTTGTGAAGGGACTAAAGCACACCTCCTTCCCACCCTGTGTCCATGGTGTTAAGCTGTGGACCCTGCCTTACATTCTCATCAGTAAATACTGAGCAGAAGTATCTATTCAGGATAGATGCTTTTACATGGTCCTCCTCCTCACACACACCCTTATCCCCTTTGATCTTAGCAATACCCCCCTGGACTTTCTCTTTTCACTGATGTATCTATAGAAAGTCTTGTCACCTTCTTCTATTGTTTGTGCTAATGTTTCCTCAGTTTGGGCCTTTGCCTGCCTTACTGCCTTCCCTGCTTCCCTTAGGGAAGTTTGGTATGCCTCCCTCTTCATCCTGCTGCGTTCACTTATATTTCCTGAAGGCCAGCCTTTTGGCTCTGACCTTTTCTGCTACTGTTTTTGAGAACCAAAGTGGTTTCCTTCTTCTTTTGCACTTCCTTTTCTCTCTAACACTATGGGATGTTGCTTCAAGTATTGCATCCTTAATGCTTGCCCACTTTGCCTGTACCCCCTCACCTGTATTTCTTTTTGCCAGGGCTTGCTTAACTCTGTTGGCCATCTTATGAAAGTCAGCTCCTCTGAAGTCCCATATTTTTGCCTTGGAATGGGATGATTTAGTTCTAGTGGCCAAATTGAACCATACCATGTGATGATCACTGGCCCCCAGGTGACCTTCTACCTGGAGATCTGTGATCCTTTTCCTGTTAGTCAGTACTAGATCTAGGATAGCCCTGTCTCTTGTGGGTTGCTGTACCAGTTGTTTGAGGCCCTCCCCCTGCAGGGAATCCACCATGTGTCTAGTTCTGGCAGATGGTCCTGCTGGTATTGACCAATCTATATCTGGCATGTTGAACTCTCCCATTATCAGAACCTCCCCTTTAGCTGTCATGTTTTGTATATCTTCTAACAGTAATGAGTCTATGTCTACCCCTGGTCTGGAGGCCTGTACACAACCCCAGTTTGTATGGCTATCCCATTTCCTGTTTCCAGGGTGACCCACAGCTCTTCTGGCTCCTTATGTGTATTCTGAATTTCTGTAGCTTTGATATTTTCATTGACAGAAAGGGCCACTCCACTCCCCCTTTTTGCACCTCAGTCTCTTCTGAACAGTACATAGCCAAGTACTGAAGTCTCCCAAGTGTAGTTACTGGTAAACCATGTCTCGCTAATGGCTACTATGTCCAGTTTAGCCTCTGTCATTATTGCCTGCAGGTCTGGGATCTTGTTTCCC
This sequence comes from Neoceratodus forsteri, assembly GCA_016271365.2. Taxonomy (NCBI): domain Eukaryota; kingdom Metazoa; phylum Chordata; order Ceratodontiformes; family Ceratodontidae; genus Neoceratodus; species Neoceratodus forsteri. Next base: position 1,836,682,661 of record CM057456.1, read on the forward strand.
AGACTGCGAGCATTTGTGTACATGATTTTCCATTGGTCAGATTTCAGTGTGTTAGTTGTTCGGCAAGGTCTGGTGTTTCTCAAGTCATATGGGGAGCCAGACCTTTTCCTTACCGGTGATGCAAATGAACTACAAACATGCTGAACTCCTGTTTGACCACTAGCTGAGGAGGGGGTGTTCTTCCCATTCAAGTATGGGTGCTGCACCCCTCCCATTTGTTATTTTAAATTTTCTGCAAAGACATCAAACTTCTGCCCCAATTCACTGACTCCTCATCAGTCAGATGCAGTCCATCAAATTTAAAGAACTTTCACTCCCAAAACTGTTGCCAGTTCCCTACAAATGTGTCCTTTTTCCTGGCACCAGCCCTTGAGCCATGTTTAGCTCCCCTATCTCCTTCTCTGACCTTCTGTCCATCTTCCCCTCTCCCAGACTGGCAGGATCTCAGAGAAGGAGATGCCATATGGAATGGATGATAGTTTGTCACCCAGCCTGGTCAGGTGTTCCTTGGTCTCTAACTGACCAGCTGGCGTAGATTGTTAGTCCCTATGTGTACCAGGATGTCAATGTTTTCTCCTGCTTCCTGAACAATTTTAGCAATACAGTCAGTGTCTCTCCATGCTGATGTACCTGGGAGACATCTGACCATTACCCCTGGCTGGAGATAGGTATCAACTCCCCAGATCATGGAGTCTCCTATGATCAGAAGTTGTTTGGATTTCCTTTTGTTCTGGTTCCTGTTTTGGGTGAGTTTTGTTGTGCTAGCTCCTGTGCTGCAGTGTCCTCTGCCCTTTGTTTTATTTCAGAGATAGAGGCAGATACCATATGTTATACGTTACCTCATGACACATATTGCTAAAGAATGGAGTTAGATTTGTAAGCAATAGTATGAACTTTTCATAGAACATTTAAGATATACTGTAATTATAACAAAATAGTATTTATTAAAAAGAGCAGCAGTGCAATACACTAGTGAATAATGCCTTTGTCATTACTATCTCTCCTCCAGTTAGTCCACAGTGCAATATTTGATGAAAGCGGAGAAAAGAACAAAATAATCTGGATATGTCGTCTCCTTGCATCCAATACAGATCATACACACACGTTCTTTTCCAAACTGCCTCTCCAGCATTTCATTCTTTTATTTACCTAGAAACTGATGAGAAGGAAGGGCACAATGAGACAAGGCTTGTTTCAGGTGTGGCCCTGTGGAAGGGTACATGGGAGAATATATCATATAAGTAAAAACAAAATAACAGTATAAATATAGTGCAAACAAATTACAAGTTAGTGCAAAAGGAAAACAGTATGGACATAAAATATGAACAGTGATGGAGCTCTGGTACATAATTCTACTTCTGAGTGTACCAAATGCCTGATTCTGTAGAAAGCAGTGTGATATTATTTGAATTGCAGCCCCAAATCTCTCCTGCTGAAATGTGGCAAATGGAACCCCTTCAAATAAAGTTAATACTGTCACTATGTCACTTCTTTGGAAAGGAATAACTTGGACATGAAGGTCTGGTACTACAGATATACACTGATGACTAAATTTACATTGTTAGACTTGAATTAAACACTTAGTAACACAGGATACCAAAACAAGACTGGTGCGAACTACTTTCCTCCCTCTCCTGGAATATGCTGACTTTATAGTCAAGGACTCAGCATTGCAATAACCAAGCTCCACACCTTGTATCATACAACGCTAAGATTCATTACAGTAGCACCGTACTCCACCCATCATTGCTCCCTCTACTCCCAGATAGATTGGAAGTCACTTAAAATCCAGAAGACTAAAAAACGTAGTCACTTGGACCTATAGAGTGCTTACCAACAAGCTGCCCCAGTACATTTCCAATTGCCTGCTAACTAGTACCCTGGAAGTTACTTCCTGAGAAGCCTCTCCTACATCTCTCTTATTACTCCTAGAATCAGAACGCGCTTTGGCAAATCTTCTGTAAGTCATGCCCTTCCTGCCCTTTGGGATAATCTCCAGAAAACCTTGAAACTATCAAACTTTGTCAAAATGGCTACTTTTAAAACTCTGCTTGCACGTTCTATTAAAGATACTTGCAACTGCTTTCCTTCACCACCTTCATGCCTGAAACCCTATGTTTGCACTATTCCTCATCTCTCATCTAGTAGGACCTGCTGCTGTTCCTTCTCCTGTATCCTACATTCTACCTTGCCTATCTAACCCCGTACACCTGTGCTGACCTGCTTCTGCCTCTTAACGTATTAGGATTTTTATTGTTTTGCCTAGCTGTATTATATATCTTTATTACATTGTGTTCTGTATTTATTGGATGATTCTACCCTGTGCTGTTATTCATTGCTGACTTGTGTTCTCCTTTGCCCAGGCTCACCTTGTAAATGCGTTCTTCTCAATGGTGTTTCACCTGGTAAAATAAAGATTGATTGATTGTGAGTAATGAACATGGAAGCAATGAATAAAAGCTGAATAATAACTGGTTCCTCTTTTTCCCTATAGGAAACCATAGGATAGTTGCCGTAATGAAAGAGTGTTTATTACGGTAACTTACACACAATTTCCCTCACTCTGCACATGCGCCATGCAGTTCCCACTTCATGACTCACTTCTTGCCTTCACTGAATAGCTAATGAACACAGAACCACCACACAGAGTGGGTAAGTAAATATAAAACTAAAATGTACCACAAGTACCCTTTGTCTACCCACAAAAAAAATATCTATACTATATATATATATATATATATATATACACACACACACACAATAGGGGTGAGTGGTAAATGAGTGAGATAAAACAGCGTATCATCCACTGCAGTGTGATATTTTTACCCTCTGCTCTACTGTGATGATATCAGCCATTTACACACACAGGTCACAAAAGGTCACTGATATCATCACTCTAGGCAGCTTTCCCCTCAGCATGCAAGAAACACCTGTGCTGTTACCATAGACACAAATGCAGAACTACCTGACAGGTCTCACTGCTGCCTACAGCTAACTCAGTGAGCATTACAAAACACACCTATCCCGCCCCCCCAACTTCCAGCTCAATACTGTGATGCTTTCAACTTGATGCAGCCAGAATTCCAAACAGCACAGCTTCACAGAACAGTCTAAACTGCTGCCTGCAGCTAACTCAACTACCACTGAAACACACTCTCACTTGTTCCTCAAACTCTGATTCTCACCCATTACAATTACTGTGACAATCTCAACTTCACTGCAGCCAGAATCCTAAAGAGCACAAATTCACAGAACACTCTGCATTATGCCTACAGCTAACTTAATTACCACTGAAAACAGTATCAGCTATTCTGACACTCTGCCTCTCAACTCATTACAATTACTGTGATGCTCTTAGCTTCACTGCTGCCAGACTGCTAAACAATACAGCTTCACAAAAGTATGTTTCTCACTCCTACCTAAAACTAACTCATTTAGCATTGCAAAACACACTCATGTGTCTCTCAGAGTTTATAACACTGCCAGCCCATTAAGAAAAGCTCACACACAGAATGAGCAAACACATAAACAAGAACAGAACACAAGACAGCATAACAAAACTTCTGAAACACTTGGCCCTATTGTATATATCGAATACATGATGGGCAGATCGTGTGCTATGGCAAATATTGTCACTCCTGCATCATGAGCTTGGATATCTCACTCGTGACAATATTTGCCATATCATACCATGCCCATCATGTATCCTATATATATATATATATATATATATATATACTATAAGAAAAGCGACTGTAGTCACGCATTCTGACTTAATCGGACCACAGCCATAAAGGCAGCTTTTTTTTTATATAATTTCTGAGGCGAAAAAGGAATCAGCAATTATATAAAACATGGGAGTGTGTGTAAACGAGTTTGCACACACCCCTGCTAGATGCTACAAACCCTTCCGAGCTTACTCTCAGGGTTTATGTAGCATCTAACCAGTCATGTGTGTGTACTGTAAACTTCTTGTTACACACACCACCCCATACTTTATCCTATATATAATATATTACCATTGATCATTAATGTATATTATGGCCAACGTTTCTTGAAGCATGTCAGTCAGTTAACTAGTAAGGATATATGTTACTTGTATGATCTGGTTTTCATAAATTTTATATTAGATTGCCAACTGTGAAATAACTGACTCTGAATGAGAATGTATGGCATTATTAACTTTAATAAGCAAAAAACATTTCTAAACTGAATTTGAGAATAGCATTTATTTTCCTTGAAACAACTGTTTGTTTATTGGATGTTTCAAACTGTACTGGATTAGGTCTAGATCTGGCTGAGGAGACTGTTTTGATAATTCTGTACAGAATTCTGATCAGAAAAATATCTGTTGCATATATTAGAGTAAAATAAATAATTAGTATAAATATTACAGTCTGATTCAAAACTCTGGTACAAACAGGTGGATTTGAAAGATAAACAGATGACAAAGGGGAAAAAAGCCTTATTTTCAAGCAAATATGCTGCAGGCATCTCCACTGTGTTGATCAAAGCACTGATTTTGAGAGGCCAGCTCTCCCAATTGAGATGGGTAATTCAGTCTCTGTGCTCATTTCAGAGCTTCCTGAATTGATTGCCAAGTGTGTATGTTGTGAATGAACAAACTGCCCACAACAAGGATATGAAATGATCCAACCAAACACATTTCACTTGTTATCTGAACTGAGTGAAACTTTGGATTTGGTGAATGGCATAGCATTATCCACTGACCCCATGCTGACTCCTATGTTGCAGGTTCCTTTCTTGAAAGCCTTGGTTATAGTCACAGAAAATCCAAAACCACAGCACTGAAACATGCATGTAATTAGAATATTCCTTCTGTGATACAAAATGTATGTATTAAAGTTATAAAAGATATGCTTATTATGCAATAGGGTTAGACCCAGAAGGGATATAATAAATCCATTTATTTCCACTGGTCTTAAAGAGCTGGTGACATGTCCAGGTGAACTTTAACAAAACACAATATTTAGACACAGTCCAGCTTGTACTTAGCATTAGTTATGTATTTCACCTCCCCATTATTTATTACTGAGGTCATTTGTAGGAAACAGGATTTCTGCTCCTGAACAGTTTATCTATTCCTGCTGCTTTCTCCCTACATGAAGTCATAGAGCACTGCTTGTGACCTCAGTGTTACTTCCATGGCAACAGACTGTGATGTAACAACAGAGGATTATGTCTTGGAATAGGGAGTAAGCTATAGAGGCAGAGGAACTCAAAATAAACTCTAAGAGGCAAAGATCATATGTTCATACACATTTCCTTAGTAATAAATTATGAAAAGGAGAAAGATATAAAATGTAAATGGAATGTAAGCAGAATTGTACCTAATTATTATGTTTTTTAAAGTTTTCTTTGAGGCGTCCGTAGCTCTTTAAATAAATCATGGAACCTTGGATTTATTACACCCCCTTCCCCATCAATCATCCTTGGCCTTTGGGTTCGGTCTTTATCTGCTGCACACGGTGTCAGCATTCTCTTGTACTACGTGCAATGTATCACATTATCACTAGTGTCATGTCTGGCCCATCTGAGCAGTGACCAATGAGTAATAGACCCCTTGTTTTGCTAGAAGTTGCTGATGTGTTCCCTCTTCCACTATCCGTCCTTTCTGAAACACTGCAATTTTGTCGGCATTTTGGATGGTAGATAATCGGTGAGCAATCACAATACAGGTGCGACCTTCTCTGGCTTTATCCAGGGCTTTGGACAATCTGTTGAAAAAAAAAAGAACAGGGAAAATTTATAAAGTTGAGCATCCAGTTTACTTTGACCTTTATGTTTCAAATGTTTTTAAAGGCCACACAGAGTGGAGGTAAGGACAACAGCGTTTCCACATGACCCAACAATTACAGTGGTGGCGTCTGGGGACACTATTCCTGCTAGTGGATGCCATATGCTCATTCTCCGAGTCTTTCTACAAACAGAGGATACATGATGGAAATAAAGAAGATTGGTGAATTGAAAACTGGACACTGATTTTGCTAATTTTTCATTACTGATTATAGCTGCCAGCAGTGCCTACTGCTACTGATTTTATCATTTATTATTCAGGATAGCCCAGCTGACATGCAATATCTTATTTTCAGTTGGGTCCTGCATTTACCCATGTTTACAGATGGGTGGGACGTAACAACTGAGAGGTTAAATTACCTCTTTATGGTTGGGACAGCATGAGGGGCTCTGGTTCAACCTGAACCTTTGTCTCAGAGTCAGAAAATGGGATAGTCTACAAGAAAAAGTTCCCATAGACATGTGGAAGTGGCCACTGTTTAGCAATACTCAGGAGCTCTCAGCTGTGTAATGGTGCTGGCTAGGGTTTATCCTGCTGGTTCTGGGAAAATGGGACACACAGGGGCAGTGGAGGACCATGTAGTTTCTCTTAATACAAGTTATTGTCCACACAGATCACTCGAGTTGAGTAGCTTTGTGTTTATTTGGGCAGATGGTACAGCATTACCGTTCTCTCCTGAGAACAGAACAAGTCCTGCACATAGTTTACTTATCTGAAACAGGACCTGGGGGAACCTCAGCAGATTGATTTGAGCTTATATTTCTGTTTCCTGCCAGAGCCTCTGAATGAAATGCTGAATGAGATTGGGGACTTGTCGATACCAGAGTATGGCACTGTACACTTCAGAAAGGGATCCGCTAAGTTCCCCCTGAGGATGCTGACAGGGGTAGAAGGTGATGTGTAGGATCCTTGTCACCCTGGGCATTAGAAAGTTTGTACTCAAGGCAGGCTGAAGGCTTACTGTTGAACATTCTCCAGCATTGAGCATGATACAGATGCTTGAGTAAGGGCATTGCCAGGATGCAAATGAACTGTTGACTCACTGACCATATCATCAAGCACCCGTAAGTCAACTGGACTGGTTTGGGACTCTCTAGTATCGTTAATGGCTCTATTGTTTTGTGTCCTTCTCCAAGGCACTACATTTGTTTAAAGATCAAATGCCCACCACAGCCAGGTCAGACCTAAAGGTGCAGCTGGCTCCAAAATAAACATGCAGCATGGCTGATTCTGAATTCAACAGTGAGAGTGAGATGGCGGTTATGTTTACGGCTGTGGGTAGAGCCTACAGTCGTTTTGCTTCTTCGGCTCCTTAAATGGCCGATCGTGGCATACTTCTATTGGACTTTTGGAAGTATCCTTCCGAAAGTCCAATAGAGCTTGGAGCAGTCAACTACGATCGACCACTATGGAGTAACAGCCGAAACAGCTGCACTATTTTGGCTGTTACTTCCACATTCCGGGACAGGGACTGTGCATGCATGCCTCGCCGGTGCCGCCATCTTGGAAATGGCAGAATGCCATTCATTGCACTTACTACAACTACAGTGCCATGCATGCGTAGTTGCATCACCACCACCCTCTTGGAGATGGCACTCTGCAGCGCTCCTTCTCTGACCTCAGATGTTTGCCACAGCCATACCAGCTCTGGCTAGAGTTTGTTTATGCTGGAGCTACTGACAGAGGGACCCATGGAGCAGAGGTAAATGAGAACTGTTGTGCACATTATATGCATGAGGAACATGGAGTGGTAGGGGCATTTAAGTTAAGGTTTGTACCAGAGAATTCCCTTATTGCCCAAGTCCTCCTTTTAACTCTTCCCTCTGAGGTAGTAACATGAACACTCTGACCAGGTCACTTTCTTCATTTGGGGTCAATCCTGAGGGCCTGGCTTGCACCTACAGTATACTACAGTATAACACACCTTACTACTGGCTTCATCATACAAAATAATTCACTTAAATACTGCAGTGTGGGCAAGCATACTGGATATATGTATTAAGGATGTTCCCTGGTGTTTCCAATTCCAATTTTCCTGATGCAACCAGAAACATTTTCAAGGCTGCTTACCAGGGATGGGCAGATATCTGACCCAATAAATCAAACTGGTCAGATTTTACACTTTTTGGCCCTATCCGGCCTTATCAGATACTGCTGTATATAATGGGTCGGGTAGTGGATGATTTTAGAAACTGTTATTTCAGAGTGAGAGAGAAAAAAAAATCTCTGCATGATTACTCAGAAAGGATCCAGAGCAATATTCTATCTTATCCCATCACTCTGTCTGTGCCATGTGAAACCCAACAGCAGTACAGACAAGCGCAAAAGACACCTTTTTGCAACTGTATATCTTTTTTTTGTTTTTTCCATACGAAGTTAAAAGTGGCAGCAGTCACTCTTTACCTAGGAACTAGTGGCCTGTCCTACATCACTCCGCCTGTACTCACTGAATGAGTTGTTCTCTCTGTCCCTGCTGCTCAGTGCTTACCTGCAGTGTTTTCACCAAGATTTTCATGTAGAGCTATATAATCCTGAGAGAGACAAGCAGTCACTGATAGCAACAAGATAAACACTACCACCACAGAATTTGTTTTTCAGCTGCAAGCTGGTGGTTACTACGGAGATGGACGGACACTCGTCACGGCTGTGCACTCTTCTAAAATTTCATTTTTTTTCAAGTGCTTATCAAGCTTGAAGAAACTAGTCCATCACAAGTCAAATTATCTGCAGTTCTCTTATTAATCAAAGTAATACTTACTATTCTATCTCCACTTCCCACTAACAGTCATTAAGCAGCGCTACTGAAGCAATTTCTTTAGGGATCTCAATCTCATTTTTAAAAAGAACCCTCTATAGTGGAAAACAATATCATAGAGGGATAGTGATTCAGAGTGGAGGAGAAGGTTCTTCAATAATGCTATGACTTTGGAATTTTTAGCTGTTTTTAAAAGAAATTTCATACTGTGCCGTTATTGGCTCGGCTTCCGCCTACAGGCAACTTCCCTTGCCAGAGCCGACAGAGAGCTTAATACTGAAACAGTGCCCTCATGTTCAGCCTTTGTCTCCATCTTGAGGCCTCTTCTCTTCTCCATTCTTATAAATTCACATTCACTAAAAATACCACCAACAGCTTAATCTGGTTCAAGGTCAGTTGGCATTCATCTGTATCCCCTCCCGGTCGTGCCTGAAAATAGGCAGGATTTGTCTAGTGTACTTACCGGTCAACAAAAACTAAATAAATAAATAAACAAAAACAAAATAAATGACATATCTTCTAACACCCCTTGGTGTTCAACAATCTTGTATGCAGATGATCTGGTGCTCTACACCTTCTCTGCAAACATAGAAGAAATAAATAGTCGACTAACATTTGCATTTCTCATAATGCAAGAAGGCATCCACAACAAGAGGCTCATCCTAAACATAAGTAAAACTCAGGGCATGCTCTTTGGATCTGCAACCAAACTTAGAACGAAATGCAACCTTGTCAACCTCTCCTGTGCAAATGGCTCCCCCCTTACACTAGTAATCTCATTCAAGTATTTAGGTGTCCTGCTTGATGAAACTCTCAACTTTAAGCAATACATCACTGACATCTGCAAGTCAGTAAACTCCAAACTCCGAACAGCTTACAGGACTAGTCAGATGCTACCTTGCTAGACTGGCTATTCTAGGGTATCCTACTTCCATCCCTTGTGTATGGTGCTGTCACCTACATAAATGCTTCAAAAACCACCCTAAGTAAGTGGGATAGAATGTACAATAGTATCTGTCATTATACCTCGGCTTCCCCATGTTTGAAGCACCATTGCTTGCTATATGCAGACCTTAGATGGCCTTCTCCATCTGCCAATCGACTCCTTGCCCTTGGTACTCTGCTGGACAACATCATTAGAACTAATCTACCTACCTCTCTTGCAGGCATGCTGGTGCCTCTGCCCCCCACCTATGGGCTCCGCTCTACTGGACTCTCTCTACTATACATCCCTAGGTGAAGAACCCTAAAAAGGAATCTCAGCTTTCTCCTGCCTGGCCCCAAAATATTGGAATTCCCTACCTCTTGATGTTTCAGTTTTGCTCTGCCCCTTTGTTACTGTTATATGTAGCACTTACCATAGATTATGTGTTAAAACTCTACTGCACTATGCTTGCACGCTTATTATGTCTTGTACTATTGTGTATTTTTTTGCCATTGTCTCTGTCATATTAGCAATACTGTTTACGGCATGGAACATCGTGTAGATTTTTCCTTGTATGGTTGAATACCTCTGAACTATACCTGTTATTTGTTTTGTCTGCCAATTCTGTATTGTAACCTCCCGGGTCATGTCTGAAAATAGTCATATTTTGTGGCCACGACACCTTACCTGGTAAACAAAGAAAAAATTACTCACCTTACTAATTGTGTTTCTTCTAATGGAGTCTTGCTGTATTCTGACAGTATGCAATTAGCTCCAGCACTTGAACTGATCCGGAGATGAAAGAGTTAACTCTATGCTAAGAGCATAGAATGCTGAGCTTGTGCTCAGTTCAAACCTCTGTCTGCTGCACTTCCAAGTGTAACCGTCAGATTCTTACGAGTCAAGACTAACTAAGTACACCTATAATGTGGAAATTTTAAAAAACACTAGCCATAGGCAACCTAAAGTTTGGGAATCCCAAAGACTCAAGTCGAGAACCCCAAAACAAAAAGCTCAGGTAGTGAACTTATCATAACTTTATAAATAACAAACAATACAGCAACTATGCACAGCTCCTCCCAAAGGAGAGGGCGCCAATGCACCTCTGGGGTGCAGAACTGTACCTGCCAGCCCACTTCCCAAAAAACAGGTTCTGAGAGGCGAGACGGGGGGGAGGTCAGAATACAGCAAGACTCCATTAGAAGAAACACAATTACTAAGGTGAGTAATTTTTTCTTCAATCAACATGAAGTCTTGCTGTATTCTGACAGTATGCAGACTACCAAGCAGTACCTCCCAGGAGGAGGGTACAGAACCTACTTAGGAAATAGGCTCTGCAGCACTGCTGTACCAAACCTAGCATCACTCCTAGCCTGGATGTCCAGAGAGTAATGTTTGGTAAAAGTATGAACTGTTTTCCAGGTGGCTGCTTTACAGATCTCTAAGAGGGGTATATCTCTGGCCGCAGCCAGAGAAGCAGCTGCACCTCTGGTAGAATGAGCCCTCAGGCCTGAAGGGGGTATTTTGCCTAGCTTGCCATAGCAGAATTGTATACAGGAAACAATCTACCTTGCAATAGTTCATTTGGCAGCAGGTCTACCTTTCCCCACTTCACCATAACTGAGGAACAGTTGGGAAGAGCAGGATCTAAAAATCCTTAGTACATTCCAAGTAGTAGCTAAGGGCTCTTTTAACGTCCAGGCTATGCAATCTCCTTTCCCCGAAGAGGAATGATCAGTGAAAAAGACAGGAAGGGACATGGACTGGTTCAGATGAAAATCTGACACCACTTTGGGTAAGAACCTCCTATTGTTTCGAAGGACCACCTTATCTCTATGGAATGAAATGAAGTCAGGCTCCACTGACAGAGCTTGCAGTTCACTGATCCGTCTGGCAGAGGTAATAGCTACCAAAAAGACAGCTTTCCAAGTCAAGTACTTAAGGTCTGCAGAGGCCAAAGGCTCAAAGGGTGGTTGCATAAGTTGAGCAATGCAAACATTGAGATCCCAAGCAGGAACAGGTTCCTTAAAGGGAGGATTAGTATGAAGTAGCCCCTTAAAAAATTTACAGAACACAGGGTGAGAAGCTAGAGAAGAAGGCCTCACTGATAAAAATGCAGAAACAGCAGATAGATGCACCTTGAGGGTAGCTGGTCTGAGGGCCTAGGCTATTGAGATAAACCATATAGTCCAGAACTGCAGACAAGTCAGCAGAGTCTGGTGATATCTGTTTACTAGAACACCAAATACAGTACCAAACCTTTCCATTTGGAGTTGTAGGTTTTTCTAGTGGCAGGTTTACGAGAAGCCTTGAGGATGTCCAGAAGCCCCTGAGACAGATTCATATTTGCATATTCTAGCTCTTTAAGAGCCAAGCTTTGAGATTGAGAGACTGAAGATTGGGATACCAAATTCTTCCCTGAGAGGAAGTTAACAGATTGTGATTTCTGGGGAGAGCCAATGGAAGATGGACCGCCAGAGACAGCAAGAGAGGATACCAAGGCTGCCTGGCCCAGTCTGGAGCAATCAGGATCACTTTGCAAGACCTTATCTTGACCAGAATTCTGAACAATAGAGGAAGGGGGGGGAAGCATACAGAAATTTCTGCAACCAATCCAACAGTAGAGCATCCAGGGGAACTGAGCCCAATACTGGGGGTCTGCAACAAAAGAGAGGAAGCTGGTGATTGCCTGGGGCTGCAAAGAGGTCTATCTGAGGAGTGCTCCATCTTAGAAATATCACTTTTAGCACTAGAGGATCCAGGGCCCATTCGTGATGGCCCTGAGAAATCCTACTCAAAGCATCTGCCAAAATATTGTCCTTCTCTGGAAGGTGGACTGCTACCAGGGATGTCTGTAGAGAATAGGCTAGAGACCAGACTTTTATGGCTTCCGTGCACAAGGCCGTCGACTGAGTGCCTCCTGCTTATGATATACTACATGGTGGTGGTGTTGTCTGTCCTCACCTGAACCAACTTGTTTTGTACCAAATTCGCAAACACCTGTAAGGCTAAGTATACTGCCCTGAGTTCTAGAAGGTTGATATGGAGAAGAGACTCTGGGGACCACACTCCTTGTGCTATGAGGGTTCCCAAATGAGTTCCCCATCCCAGGAGAGAAGCATCTGTGGTCAGAACCACAGAATGAGTCTGAGAGATGAATGGGACTCCTTGTCTGAGGTTGTCCTGATCCAACCACCACTGGAGAGCATGGATCAAGGTCTGAGTCATTGGAATCAGTTTGGTGAGAGGGTCTTTTTTCTGGGACCAAAAAGCTCTCAAGTGAAACTGGATGTCCCACATCTGAAACCTGGCCCCTGGAACCACTGCAGTGGCAGCTGCCATGTGGCCCAGAAGTTGAAGAAAATGCCTTGCTGGGCGAGAAACCAGGAGACGAAATGAGGAAGCTAGATCTGTAAGGGCCCTTACCCTTGACAAGGGAAGAAAGGCCTTTGCCTGGACAGTGTCCCACTCTACCGCTATGAAGGTGAGGTGCTGCACTGGTTCGAGAACTGACTTTGGAAGATTGAGGAGGAATCCCAGGAAAGTGAGCACTTGCTGGATCACTTGTAGATTTGACTTGACTTGGTCTGGAGACTGCCCCACAATGAGCCAGTCGTCGAGATATGGGAAGATAGATGTGAATCACAAATCTGGACTGTCATGTATGCAGAGTGCTGCACGCTCATTGGCTGTAGCTCTGCACCATCGGGCGGCAGCCCTCATCGGACAGTCGGGTCGGCGGGCGGGCGGGCGGCAGGCGGTGGATGCTGTCGCCGCCGCCGCGGGGGAGCGGGTGAGGGGCTGGGTGGGTGGGGGGACACTAGACACCAGGAGATGTTTGGGGGTTGTGATGTGACATTCTGCCCGCGATCGGGCTTTACGGTCCACTGGACCACCAGGGAGATATTCAGGTTGGGGAGGGTTACATTCTGCCCGCCGATCGGGCACTGGGGGTTCATACATCGCTCTGCCCGCGATCGGGCTGTGGGATATGTGTGGGGGTTTCATGTACCTGTACTGCCCGCGATCGGGCTGTAGATATGTGTGGGGGTTCATGTAACCGTGATGCCCGCGATCGGGCTGCATTGTGCGGCCGGTCCCCAACGGCCGCTGCCTGGCAGGGTGACCAGGAGCAAGTCCTCGGGATCAGCACACTACATGCAAATGGCATGCAAATGGGGTAAATAGATGCAAATGGCCCCCTGCGCCTTGCATAAATTATGGCCCCATTTGCATGTCACCTTTTGAATATCGGAAATTTGAGCATGGCGCGAATGGTACTTCGCGCCACCGCCAAGTTCTATGCTCAACTCTGGCAACTTGCGGTGGCGAAGTTCCACTGCGCCTACGCGCAGGTTGTGGTTGGGTGATATCAGCGAGTTGCCCAACAGCGCAACTCCTTTGAATATCGCCCCGGCCACCCCTGCGCAACTATTTTGAACAGCGCGGGGGCTTGCGCCTCAGAATGGCGCAGTTTGAAAATCTGGGCCTTTGTCTCCAAGAGATGTTTTGCTCAGCTCAAACCTATTTAGGCCCCATCTATGAATGGCTTTACCAAGTGTCATTTGTGGAATGTTTGTCAATTTGTCCATGAAGGATGTCTCTTTGTCAGTCCTGCTAAATAGCCAAACATATGAGGTTAGGAGTTGCCTCACATATACGAGTTGCTTTGTCACTTATGCCCTGCAGTGTTCATGCCCTAAACTCTACATAAGCCGTACAATATTATTCACTCTGCTCAGCACAAGCAGTGTGCAGCATGTACTTTTGAGCACGGTTTTGGCTTTTTTCTGTTCTCAAGTACGGTATTGTTTACAGCAGCTCCCCTGTCAATCATAGACTTTTGTGCAGTGCACCTCAGCAGTTTTGGTTTCCACGTATTGATCTAATGCATGTTTATAGTGAGGTTCTTAGGACTGAAAGTAGTTCAGGCATGAATTATGAGTCAATAATTACACAGTTCTGAGCTGCTTTCAGTTTAGAAATCACTGCACTTTTTGTACGTTATAAGGAGCATTAAGTGTTGCTGTATACGGCTTTTTGAGTGCATGATAGTTATGACAGTGCCTTTTATCCTTTCAACTTAGTTGTTGCTAGACTAAAACTTAGGTCTTCTAGGAATCAATCTTCACCATTATTTTTTACTAGTGGGTCTGAGCCGGATGTATTAGGACCTAGCAGGAATCGGAACTTTTTAGAAAGTTGGTGCTGAGGTAAGCAACGCACATGTGCAGCTTCATGAATGAGCCCACACAACTGCCTGGTTATGTTGATGCTAGCCTCCAACTGCCTCAGCTCCTTTTTTCCCACCCTTGAGTGCACATCAGTGCTGTCATCCACTGGCAGTCAGCACTTCATGTCTATATGACAACAGCATTCAGGTCTTCTCAGTTTTTAGTGTTTAAAGCTAGAGTTATTTTTGTAACATTTTCTTGTATTTTAGCACAAAATTATCATAGGTTTCTCTCAGCCCTGTGGAGCGTCAACAGTCAAAGGCCATGGAAGATGGTAGGCAGCCTAAAGAGGCAGGCTGCTCTGGCAGCAGGGCTCTGTCCCAATACATTTTCCCATTTGGGAAAGGGTTCTCACTATGGGTGGTCCAGTTGTGACAGGGGAGATCCCTGTCTTAGAAAAAGTACCCTCGTAAGCAGTTTGAATTCTCCACCCCCCCCCCCATTCCTTGCACCCTTTGCTAGGTCTCCCTATTAATTCTTCTCTGTTTCCTAAATGTTGCTGTTGGACTGGCTACCCACAGCACCATCATATCCTGTGCTATCCTTTTTACTTTTCTTGTCCCCCATTTATGAGCTGCATATTTATGGCACATAGCTAGCTGTAATGTGAAACAACCCGAGTGTCCAAAAAAAGGGATGGGGGTACCACCTTAGCAGACTGAAAGTGCGAGTCTGGCACTTAAGAAATAAAATGCAGGCAGGTTTTAAGGGAATAAAGTGCTTTACATATTGCTAGAAAGTGCTGCCAGAATTAAGAGGCAGACAGTACAAGTTAAAATAAAATAAAAAGTGCCTGCAGTGCTGAAAAAAGATACCTTAAATGATAAATATATTGGCAGGCAGATTATACTGAAACATGAATAACTATGCTAAAATAAATAAAGAATAGGTGCTTAAAAGAGAAAGAAATTGATGTTAAAAATGTGTCCTACAAAGCCTGCAGAGCTTGTATACTGGTTAAGGTGCAGCATGCTTAAGTAGAAATGGATGTGAAAGCTGAATAAGTTATTATAGAAAGCATAGTGGCAACTGAATAAACAACTTAGAGGGCTGTTTCTGTTGCACAAAGAGAGGGCATGTGGAAAAAAAATGGTTACTTCAAACCCAGGCCAAATAAAATAAAAATAGTAATAACAAGGGCTCTTGCAGAAATAAAGAAGAGGGTCTAGGTTACAAATACAAACATTAGGTGACAAAGGAGCATTTCTAAATGGGGTCAGTCTGTAATTTAGCCCCAGGCAGTGTTTCTCCCAGAGGGTCGTGTTTTGTTATAAGTTAATACTGCCCCCCTTTCTAGTTTAAAAATGGGCTCATTAAAAACCTGTAACCAAGGGAAATACTTAAAACTACTGCAGTTCTACAAAGTGTTTAAATACCTGGATAAAAGTAAAAGGAAGGGTTACCTGTTTTGTTTTCTTGTTTCCATTTCCTCCACCCTTCTAGGCCAGAACTGGGCCTACCTGTTGTCCGAAGGTGAATGAATTTTCCTATAGGGAGACAGTGGACCCTAGTGGCCTGTTTTTATACTGAACAAAATGCAAGTCATACTGTGCAGAAGGAGCTAGCAGTCATAAGTGCTAATTAAGGATGCAGAGCTCATTTATTGACCAGGACTGTATTATATATTACTTGTTGTGTTGAGGATTGCTAACCTCATTTTCTTTTGCTTTCTGTATGTTTTCTTATTTTATTTTGGAATCAGAAAATAAAATGATAAATGCTTTCGGGCGCTTTTTGTGCACCTAAGTTTGATCTGCCTATGTTTGAGTTATTCTGAAATCCCACACCCAGTGACATTTGGTGGCTGTGGTGGGATCTGGCAGGAAGTCTGAGGAATCTGGCGGTTTACAGTCAGGTGGTACCAGCCCTGGTACTTTGGGTAAACAGGCAGAGGTGCATGGTGCCATGTATGATGAGCACAGCTGGAGATGGTGACCTGGGTGAGGCACCATGGAAGGATCAGAGCGGATGTGGAGACTGCATGGCATTCCTGATGAAATTCATCCACTGGCTGAGTGGGCAGTGGTTGGTGGCGGACCAATGATGCAAAGAGGTGGAACACCATTGCCAGGAGCTGTTGGAGAGGTCCTTACCAGAGAGTTCTGAGTAGGAAGCGAAGGAAGAAGAGGATTTGTGGGCTGTGTAGGAGGAAGGCCCCCTAATGGAGTTTTTGTGGCAAACTGCAGATTTGGTGATTCCTGGGCTGCCTGTGTTTCCGGGCTGCTACTGGATAGAGGATGTAGGAGGAGATAAGTACCCAGGTAAGACTGTGTCTGACCATGTTAACACTGGGGTGAAGACTCCAAGCAGGCCTGAAGAGGCCAGTATGGTTGAAGGGACTTGTGTTACTATTTCTGTTACGGATGCCATTGCCAGTACCGAGCATGCTGACTGGGGAAAATTACAGGCAGGGGATCCGGAGGTAGCCCAGTTATGTACTTATGTTTCAGTTCAGAAGGGTAGTATGGGCACTGATGGTATGGGGCGAAACCATTGTGGTGGTAGGAGATCAAAGAAGGGGTCTTGCATCACATGAAACCCAACCCCCATACAGGATGAGTGGATGCCAGAGCCTCCCTATTTTCTTTCCTCATATATATATATATATATATATATATATATATATATATACTTATCCTCCTTGCTTCTCCTCTAGCTTTGCTTTTATCTCTTTTAGATAATTCTTGAAGAAGGCCTATGGTCAAAATGTTGATTCTGTTTTTAGCATGCATTTAATATTACCACTTTGTTTCGAGTCCATAAATTATACTTCTGCCACTTTCCATTAAACAATGATTACAATTATTTTTTATACTTAAACAATAAGGCATGACAGTATATGTGTTACTGTGGGATAATGGCACATATTGGTAAGTGACGCACAAGGCAATGGCAAATGCCGTAGTTACCCAAGAAGTGCCATTATCTCACAATAATGCACAACCTAGAGTGCCTTATTGCAATTGTAATATGCTTTATCTGTTTTATACTTTATGAACTGAGTAATGAGGTTCAGAATGTTAAGTTATTTTTTTTCATTCTGTTTAAGGCCCCCTTTCTTTACACTGGCACCTGGTCCCACTTATTATCACTTACCACAGCCTCTGTCCCCTTTGGTTGACTGTTGTGCCTTGGATAGTCCTCCAGGCAGGATCAGGAGATTGGAGCCCCACTGATAGGATTCTTCTGCCCCAGAGGACAGCTGGGTCAAGCTTGAGGGACTGGATATACCAGGGCAGCTTGCCCCCGGTGCCAGGGCCCACTTTCTCTGTTTTCTCCTCCCCCTTCCCCAAGTCCAGAGGCGATGCTTATAGTGGCGCCATGACATGAGTATGCTGAGCGAGTCATCACATCAGCACCCACCCCATCCCATATCTGTGTTTACCCAGCCATACTTCCACACAGGTGGCAGGTTGTGGGGGAGGGATACATCCCTCCCTCCCTCCCTGGAGATGGAGAGCTTTCTCTGAGACACTCGATCCTCCTCCTCCTCCTCCTCCTCCCTCCCTCTCTCGGCTGGCCCCCAACAACCCAAGATCACTCCCAATCTTGGGTCACCAGCGTCATGAGCAGTAACACTACTGTTGCGCTGACAGGCCAGATCCAGTTAAGTATTTCTGGCCATTGCTATTGTGCTGAAAGAACATACAGTCATGTGATCACATCTGACCAATCAAAGGCCTTGGTTTAATACTATGGTTAATACTATGGTTTTAGGACAGTAGTAGGCTATTGCCCATGATTGCTGTCCCCACTTCTCAGTGGTAGTAACTTGTTAGGTTACTTTCCAATATAAATCTATCTAACCTCAACTTGAAGGTGTTAAGGCTTGGCACATGTACCAAATCACTAGGCAACTGGTTCCAAAATCTTATAGCTCTAGGTAGATATGCATGTTTCCTTGCTTCAGAACTAGGGTTGCAGTCTATCAGTTGCTGTTTATGCCCCCTTAAGTCATAGTTGATGCCCTTGTATTTTAAACCTAGATCCATCATTAAGCTGGTAATGCCCAATATTTTATACATATAAAGTAGGTCACCTCTGATACGTCTTTTGCTCAGAGACCACAATCCCAGATCTGCCAACCTTTCTTCATATGTTTTCGACCTACAACTTGATATTAATTTTGAAAATCGTCGTTGAGTTTTCTCTAACATATCCTTTTTGAGATAGGGGCTCGAAAACTGAGAACCGTAGTACAGATGGGGTCGTATGTAGGATTTATACAAGTCGAGTAAAACTGACTCTGATCTCGGAAAAAAAAGCGCGACTGACACTGTTTACAAGGTGGCTGGTTTTATTGGCTAACTGTTTACAATGGTAACTGTGTTTAAAGTTGCTTCTAATTGTAATGCCCAGGTCCCTTTCATTATCTACAACTCTCAGTTTTATCCCATGGATGGAATAATCTTGGGAGATTTTGTTTTTTCTGAAATGCATTACCATGTATTTGTCCAGGTTTAATCACATCTGGTACCTATCCACCCATTGTACTATCTCTTCTAGGTCCCTTAACATTCCAGCCCTACTTGAGGTATTAATAATAATCTCACCTAATTTATTATCATCAGCAAATTTAATCAACCTATTACCACTTCTGAGTTGTAAATTGTGGATAAAAAATATTGAACAATAATGGTCCCAGGATGGGGCCCTGGGGCACCCCACTTGTAACCTTGCCCTCACATGGCAATAGACCAGTAACCCTTACTGTCTGGGTCCTGTCAGTAAGCCAGTTATCGATCCAAGATACTAGTGAGTTGTCAGTATTCAGTTTACAGAGTTTTGGAATTAAGCCAAAATGAGATATGGAGTCGTTTATTTTACTGTTTTATAATATAGAATTATATAGAATGTTGCTGCTGTCTTGAAAGCAGGAGGCAAACACAATGAACCTTTAGTCTTTTTTGTCCAGTGTTGTTTGTATGTTTCTTTATAGTTGTATGTAATGTAAATACAATGATTTAAATGTATTGTGGCTGATACCTATCAAAAATTATATTTTCACTGTCTCTTCATTGATTTTATTCTTTTTGTTAGGCTACAGGTTCCAGGCTTGCAGTCATGGCTCAGAATGTTGCCAATCTAGGAACAGCAACCATCATTTCTTTTGTCTACGGCTGGCAGCTGACGCTACTGATCCTGGGTATTGTGCCCATATTAGCGATATCTGGTCTTGTACAGATGAGAATGTTATCTGGACATGCCAAGAAGGACAAGGCTGAGCTAGAAAATGCTGGAAAGGTTGGCTATTAAATATTCATTTCTCCAAAAGTATGTCTATTTTTTCATTAAATTCAAGCCTCTTTATTCATGTTAAATTTTTTTCATTAAATTCAAGCTTCTTTATGCATGTTATTCTTGAAAATACATACTGTACCTGTATACTTTTTTATACTGTTTTATTGTCCTTTTCAGCAGAATTTCCATTTGTTCTGTAATGCTTAGTGTTTGATATCACCATCTTAGTAGCTGAGCAGGTATTATACATAGAGATTGTCTATCTCTGCAGGTATGCCATGAGCTTGTCACCAAAATGATACACCCATTCTTTGACTGTGCAGACATGGTCTATGGCACAGCTGCCTCCACCTCCCTGGCCAGACTGGATACCCTCTGCAACTGTCATTTTGCTACTAACTTCCCCTCTCGCACCAACCATTGCTCACTCTATTACACCTTATCCATTCTTCCTCTGCCTTCATGTTGCCAGAATCACCGTGCCTCATTCATATCCGAATACTGGTTTGGGTCCCTTCTCTCTTACCTCTCCTCGCTTCTCTTCTGCATTCCCTCTGCCTTCTACTCCTTCCGCTCCAGAGATCCTTGCACTTTTGTCATTCCTCATCCCTGCACCTCTGCTGGGCAATCTGCCTTTTTCTATCATCTCCCTTGACTCGGAAACTACACTCATCCTCCCTCCATTTCATTACCTCCTCTATTTCCCTCAGATACCAGCTGAAACTCCTTTCCTCCCTCCTACTCCTGTTTCCCCCTACCCGACTGTCCCCTTACATTTGCCTCCTATCCCGGTGTAGGTGTGGCTGAATTGCCTGTTTTTGTTTTTTTTTGCTGCTTGCTCTTACTGTACTCACTGCTGTTTTAATCATGTACTCTATTCCACTTTACTGTAATTGTGAACTGTGCCAGTGCTGTGTAATTGTACTGTGTCTGTACTTTGTATTTGCCTCCCCTGTTCCCTTTCCCTGGGTCACACCTGGAAGTGAGCCTTGACTCAGGGTGTCTTTCCCAGTCACCAGTTTTCGAATACATAAATAAATTTTCGGTTAGCATTTAGTTGTTCTCTATCTGCATAATCAATGAATGAATACAGTCAGCATCACTTTGCTGAGTGCAATGATTGTTTGACCTTTTTGTATCCTCTCACATTCATGGATACATTTTGTCTCACACAGATTGCAACAGAGGCAGTAGAAAACATTCGAACCATTGTGTCCCTAACTCGAGAAAGGAAGTTTGAGAGCATGTATGAGGAGAGCTTGAGAGGGCCATATAAGTAAGGGCAAAAAAAAGTCAAATTAACAAGTTCTTATTCAGCAGTGCTGGAAATTACTTATGCTGATTGAAAACATTAGGTTGAGGTGCATTACCAAGATGGATATTGTAGTACGTTGGGTGATACGATATAACAACCACCAAGGATGATTTTTTTTTTGTATTGTCTTTTTTCCACCTACCCTGGTCCCCAAGCCCACCCCTCCTTCAGGCTGCGCATGTCCCTGATGCCTGCCCGTCTCACCAACACTGCCAGCTCCACATGGATCTCACATTACCTATGTCTGGAGGGTTCCGGCTTATCCCTGCGTGGGGGCCCACTGAGGGGGGTCACGGGGAGAGGAGGAGTAGTGGTCTCTGATCCCTCAGGAACTACAGGAGTGGGGAACAGGAGTTGTACGCCTTGGCAACTGTGGCACGGTGGGACAGAAGCTATCATCCTCCAGGCTGGGACTGATATTTTCTAGTTTTTCTATCCCACCCACCTCCCACTAATGCATGTGACTGCAGTGGCATTCTGGGGAGTGACGTCCGGCAGCATGTGGTCACCCATGCCACCAAGGACATCACCTCCAAGAGCCACTATAGAAGTGGTGCAGCTCAGCCCCCCCCCAGGACACTCTCAACTCCCCCCCCACTGGCCTTGACTTCTGAGATCTGGGCTAGGGGTGCAAACCCGGATCAGCAGTATGCAAGAGCGATGCCCCATCACTCTGCACTACGGAGCCAGCTGCAGGGAGAAGTTTCATGTGCCCTTTATTATTTGGAGGTTATGTTTCATGCTTTCTGATTTTAAAGTGACAAACTCCAGTACAAAAGAAAAAAAATAATTGTATTTTGATTCTAAACAAATGGATTTAGTGAGGGGATGCATTGAGTATATGATGGGAATTAGAGAGCAGTTGCATGTTTTTTAAAAGTGCATTTCCTAAGTGTCCAATCATTTTCTCTTTCAGAAATTCTGTACGGAAGGCACACATTTATGGAATAACATTTGGCCTTTCCCAAGCCGTTATGTTCTTTGCATACGCTGGTTGTTTTCGATTTGGTGCCTACCTGGTGTCAAACAATTTCATGAATTTTGAGGATGTCTTCCTGTAAGTATCTTTAACTGAAGATGAAAATGTGTTAAAAAAAACATGTCTAAATTTCCCTGTCTTCTTCCTGGTTCACCGTCAATCCCCATATTTGATGGCAACCATTACTGACTTGTTGAAGGAAAGGATAAGTCCAAGTTGGTAGAAAACACCACCACTCGGAGAAGAAAAAGCGGCATAAAAATAAGTCTGCTTCCCCAGACCATTTTCATTCACCTCTTAGAAGAGGTAAGTCTGCTGAAAAAGACGGGTCCCCAGCTCCAGCAATGGGTGTTGCCCCCCCCCCCCGACACCAAGATCAGGGTTCAACACCAGTTTGCCTCTTCTGCTGGGAGACTCATGGTCAATCCCACCATCAGGCATGGGGCCTGTCAGTGTTCCTCTGTCTGTTACCAATGCCACCATTGTTGCCTGCTCAGTCAGCATCCTTTACCATCAACATTCCAATTTTCGGTCCCTGCCACAGTACTGGGTCCTGAATGGTCTCCATTGACAGGACCCTCTTTGATGTCTCCTCCTCATTTGTCGTCTCATCCCATTGACCCTCAGCTGATGACAGTTGATGATGAACTGGAGTATAATCCAGAGTATATGGAGGAATAGGCGTGGTATAAAGAAGAATAGATAATAGATGTGGTGGGATCAAGCTCTACTCTGTCCTCTTGCTCAGAGGAGAGTGAAAAACACCCCAAGGTCTCCACCTGAGGATGCCTCATTTCAAGCCTTCCTAAACAGGTTCAGATGAAATTGGGGTCTCAAGCAGAGGAAGAGCATTCCTCTAAAAGAACTCTCTATGAGATCTTGAGGGAACTTTTTTATTTATTTATCTATTTCAGATTAGAATTAATACCTTTGAGCCATGGGCTCATTTACGAAGACTCCAAGTCAGTAGATAATACAAGACATAACAGGTCATTAACAGGTACATACAAGTGAAACACAAATTAACAACAGGGTTATAAGTGCAGTTACATCCCATAGAGGAATGCAAGGACAGCAAGTGATAGTACATGTCTGCACTTGAGGAATACCATTAAAAACAACACTACAAGAGTGTGGTCCAAATCTTAGTAGATATCAAGGAGTGACCAGAGACAAGAGAGCCCCAAGCTACTGAGGGAAGAGAGGCAATTAGGTTTAGCCAAGCATGGCTTTGTCTGTTGAGAGGTGGAGGGGGTGGTGGGGGAATAGAGGAAGAGAGCAGAAGAGAGGCAGACTAAGTGTTATGGCGAGTGGAGTAGAGGGATGGGGAAGAGACCAGGGGGGTGGTATGAGGGAGGGAGGGGGGAAGTAGGGTGGAGTAAACAGGTGGGGAATGGTACAGGGAAGATGAGATAAGATGGTGTTGGGTAGGACGAGGGCAGGACCATATGTTGGCAGGCGTTGTCTGTTAGCAATTGCACTGGCAGGCATTTTTGTTAGCAAGGTGAGACCAAAACCCTGTTTTGAATTGGCTGAGCCTGGTACATTTGACTAGGGCAGCAGGCAGATCATTGAACCACTTGGGTCTGCTGTAAAAGAGGGATCTCTGAACCACGGTGGTTTGTTTCAAGGGTACTAGCAGCCCTGTCTTGGTTGCACTTCTAGTGCTAATAGAGGGTTGTGCATTTTCAAAGAGGGCAGAGGTTGACTCAGGCGTGAGCCTCAACAAAGCTTTTTTTGCTATCATGCAGGCCTGGTATTGAATCCTGAGATGGAGGGGAAGCCAACTGGTTTCCTCGTATAGGACACATGCATGCGTCTGATGGTGAGCACCCAGGACTAGCTGGTAAGCCTTGTTAAGAAGGGATTTGACCCTGTTTAGCGCAGTGGCAGAGCCAGCCCAGTAGAAGACAAGTCCGTAAAGTACTGATCAACATGTGACAAGTTTTAGGGTGTCCGGCGTCATGGAAGATCGGTGTTGGTAGAGAATACTAAGTTTCACATTAGCGGATTTTATTAGTAGCCCAGTGTGAATGGAGAAGGTGAGGGTGCCATCCAGGTGAATCCCTAGATATTTAAATGTGTTGATTTGGTTGAGTGTATCACCTTTGCGGCTAAGTATCCTCGGGGGGCCCTCTCATCTTGCTCTGTGGTGTGCTGAAGAGCATGCACTTGGTCTTTTTATAGTTGAGCAGCAGTTTGTTACTGGAGAACCAAGGTTCCAGTACTTGGAAGTTATCCTGCAGTACAGAATTAATAGCTGTCAACTCTTTGCCTAGGACAGTTATAATGGCATCATTTGCATATTGCACAATGTGTGCAGGGCAGGTGGTGGGTAGGGTGTTTATGAAGAGGCCGAAGAGGAGAAGGCCTTGGATAGACCCTTGGGGGACTCCCAGGATCACCTCCTGGGGCTCAGAGATAGCACCTCCAATCCTTACACATTGTGTCCTATGAGACAGGTAACTGTTGAACTAGGCAACAGAGTCAGTGGATAGTCTTGTAGAGAGGAGGCTTTGCTCGAGAAATTGGTGACTAACAGTGTCAAATGCCTTAGTGAGGTCTTTAAAGATAAACCCCACTGCCATTCCTTTATCCAGTGCACCATAGAGCTGGGTGGTGTATTCAACAAGAGCAGTGACAGTGGAGTGGAGAGGTTTTTCCAAAAACCATGTTGTTGCTTGCAAAGTAGATTGTACTTTTCAAGGTACCCAGTTAGTTGATCAGGGACCACCCTTTCAAGGGCTTTGGAAAGGGGGGGTATTATCGAGGTGGGCCGAAAATTGGCCAGGTTGGTTCTGTCCCCAGATTTGAATATGAGTATGACAAGTGCTGCCTTCCACCCATCAGAGAAGACTCCTGCTGTAAGGGAAGTTTTGAAGACCTTAGTGAGTGGTGCACCAAGTTCATTTAAAGTAAGGGCCACCATCTTCATGTCTATCTAGTCAGTTCCCATCCTGGTCTTGCTAAGGACACATTTGATATATTTTATAGTCTCTGTCATAGAGAACAGCCTGAAGTAGATGGAGGTGAGACATTTGTGGGCGAGGAGGCAGAGTTCCGGTTGGGAGGCTGGCTGGGCAGCATATGGTTGAGATAATCATTAGGCAGCATATTGCTTAGGTCCGTGAAGACTGCATTAAATGTGTTTGCGATATCCTTAGAGTCTTGCAGAGTACCAAAGGTGGTTTCAATGAGGTGTGGACGTGCCCTTGAGGTTCTTCCTGTGAGAGCTTTTATTGAGTTCCAAAACTCCCTGTCACAGCCCCATGTCCTGCCTAGCAGATCATTGTAATACAAGACTTTGGCAAGTTGGATAAGCTTTGTGCAGGTATTCCTGGCTGCCTTATAGGCTAAGATCTCAGCCTGCTTTCTGGTTGTTTTGCCATGTGCCACAGATGCTCTCTGAGATGCATGCGCTCAGTTAGAGAGCCTGATAACCAAGAATTAGCAACTTCTTTGACTTTCTTGGTTTTGTATGGGGCAAAGATGTCACAGGCTTTTGTGAAGACCCTAATGAAGTAGTCTAGGGCTTGGTTCCCATCCTTGGCGTTATCCAGTGGGGACCAGTCATCCTCCTTTAGGTATTGTCTGAAGGTGTTATGCTGTCCAGATCTCAGGGATTGGCTTCTGGAGGTCTTAGGTTTGCACTTGGTGAACTTATTTGTCCAAATAAATAGTACCGAGCAATGCTCACTGAGGCAGTCGGGTAAGACTGTGACCTCAGCAATATGATCTGGGCAGGAGGAGAGTAGCCAGTCGATGAGGGAGGAGGTTCCTGTTCGATAGTTTTGCCTAGTGGCTTGTGTAACCAGCTGGGTTAGGTAGGAGCCTGCTATTTGGTCTCTAGCTGTGACAGCATCCTGAGACTACCAGTTAATGCTGAAATCCCTTACAATGACATGTTCCCAATTTAGTTTGTGTTGCCCAAGATTACTGATGAACTGTTGGAAGCTAGTGGACAGCATGCCGGGGGTAGGTACACAGCTGACAGTATTAGTGCTTTGTTCTGTTGACCTATATTGAGTTTTAGTGTTAGGACTTGTGCCTCCTTGGTGCAAAAGCTGTAGGGCAATATTTGTCCTTTGATATCTCTCCTAAGATAAACTAGGCAGCCACCCCCCCTTTTGTTGTTCGGTCATGCCGGAACATGTTGTAGCCATCAAGAGCTACAGTCTCATTGGCAACCTTTGAGGATAGCAATGTTTCTGTTAGAGAGATGACATCTGGTTTAATTTGTGCCACCCAGTCCTGGAATTGTGGGAGCTTGGGGATGAGGCTACCTATGTTCATTGAGACAGTCTTAAGATGGCCCAGACTTGAGGTGTGGTTGACGGTGGGACGGCCATGATTAGGGTGAATGTTCCCTGATATCAGTAGCATTAGCAATATGAGCTTTCTTAGGTAGCAAGACCAGTTCATCTTGGTGGAATCGTTGAACTTGGACTCATCACCTTTTCTAGTAAGGGAGGTAGTAACACGTAGTCGGCCAATCAGCAACGCAGCTACTGGAATTTTGTGAGGCAGCATGAGTTTGTGGTGTTGGGGTGGTGGAGTTTTAGTTAAGCAGGTATGTAGGGGTCTGGGGATGTCCCCCTCATGTTGTGCAGCAAGGGCAGGGTGGAAACAGGGGAGGTGAGTCTATAACTTGCAACGGAGTCACAGTATCTACAGATACTCTGAAGCAGAGGGACAGGGCTAGCAGGAGAGCAAGTTTATTAAGAGCCTGCATTCTGATTATGTAGGGTGGGAGGCATTAGATAATGAGGAAAAGATCAGGCTGGTGTTAGTGGTTGCCACCAGTGGATGTGAGCAGGGATGAAGGGGTGATCTGACTGGAGAGAAGAGTGACCAATGTGAGATGGGGTGGAAGGAAAAAGAGGAGCCAGGTTGATTTAATAGAGGCTGGGGTTGGGGCAGGTGGGTGGGACAAAATATAGTGGGAAGAGCTGTGAGATAGGAGCAGGAGGGGAGCCAAGAGGTAGATGAGCTTGGTTCCTGCAGAGGCTTGAAAGTGCAGCCAATGAGAAGCCGAGGCATAGGGAGGCAGTCAGTCAGCGGAAAAGTCACAAAATTCAAGTCTTGGCACAGCAGGCTCTTAGGTGGTCATACCTGTGAGTCTCTGGCAGGCAGGAGAGATGAGTGGCAGCTTGTCAGCACCGCCATAGTCCCTAAAGGCTGAAGGTGAAGACACCCGGTCAGGGGCCTAGTCTGGAAAGGAAGAGAAGAGATAGAAACAATTAGTAGAGCAGGTTTGATCAGTGGGCATAGAGCAGAGAGCTGGGGAACAGAGAGGTGGCAGTGCGCTTGGCTTAATCAGCGGGAGGACCTGATGCAGCCAAGGCCATGGAGTGGGGGAGGATGGTCAGCAGAAAGGGATGGGGGGAGCAAAAGAAACAGAGAATTTGGTGTTTTAGTAGGAGGAAAGGTCACAGGGCTGTAATCGAGAAGCACCAAGGGAGGCTGACAGTGAAAATGTCGACCTCCTGCCCCCCACACCCCCTGGACTTTAGGATTATCAACTCCAGGTCGGAGTTGGTATGGGGATGGGGCAGAACACTGGCAGAAAGTGAAGCACGAAAAAAGGACCATTACAGCGATTGTCGCCGTAATGGTATTTTTTTGTGTTTCGCCATCAGGGTGTCGACCTGAAGGGGTGCACCGCTGTAATCGCTATGGCTAGATTCAGTAATAAATAACAAACAGCTTTCAATTAACTAAACAGGGCTGTAATACTGCAGCTAAAATCACTAAAATACAGATATTATTTACAGTCTGAAGATTAACTAAACATGGCTGTAACACTGGCTAAAATCACTAAAATATAGGCATTGTTTACAGTCTGTAGATTAGCTGGCAGCAGAAAAATTAAACAGTTTCAACCAAAAATATAGTGGGAAGAGCTGTGAGATAGGAGCAGGAGGGGAGCCGATACATGCAGGTTTTATCAATACACTTGTGGGCTTTTAGCTGGTATTTATTATGTGTTTAAATGTATTGTAGTGTGATGTGACAACGTGTGCTATGTATGACATATTTTTACTTTTTGAAATGGCTATAGCTGATCAATAAATGATTACATTACACTTATTCCCAACCTCTTTACATAATGTGCCCCCTTCCTATAGTTGTCAGTAGTCTGATGCTCTGGCATTGTTTAAAATTCCTCCTGATACCTGCTTCACTCATTAGCAGCTGGCTGTGTACTGGTAATGTGCACTGAAGGTTTAAAATTGGGACAATTCTAATGGCCAGGTGGTGTACCTGAGACTTCCTGCTGAGACCCTGTTGCTATGTGCCCATCACATGATCCTTGTCTGTAGCTCTGACAACCCCAACTTAGAGATGGTAGTCCATCAAAACTACCTGATTTAGCACTCATTCCCAAGCTCTTTACATAATGTGACCCACCTGATGGTTGTCAGCAGTCCAGTGCTTTGCATTGTTTCAAATCCATCCCGATGCCTGCTTCACTCGTGAGCAGCTGGTGCTGTGGTGGGAATGCTAACTGTCAGGTATCTATGATAAAATATCAGAATTTCCTTTGAAATACTATGGTTACGCTGGCGGAGAAATTGCCAGAGGGCCAGGATAAAATATTGGCACAGCAGACAATTTGTTCACTTGGGAGCTTAAGCAACAGGTTGGTAGAAAAGAGGCCAGGAATTATATTTTGTTTTAAACTGAAATATTTGAATAGTTTGTTAGTGAAAATAGTTCTATGTGTTAAAAATTATTACCTTGAATTTGAACTGATACTTGGGCTGTGATATTGTAGGTTTGGGGATAGATGTTTGGCAGGGAAAAATAGAAGGTAATTTAAATGTGTTGTTTGCCTGGTGTTTGGAGGAGGGACATTAGCTGCAATTAACTTGTCTTTAAACAGGAATTACTGTCTTTCATTGTTCACTTGGGAGCTTAAGCAACAGGTTGGTAGAAAAGAGGCCAGGAATTATATTTTGTTTTAAACTGAAATATTTGAATAGTTTGTTAGTGAAAATAGTTCTATGTGTTAAAAATTATTACCTTGAATTTGAACTGATACTTGGGCTGTGATATTGTAGGTTTGGGGATAGATGTTTGGCAGGGAAAAATAGAAGGTAATTTAAATGTGTTGTTTGCCTGGTGTTTGGAGGAGGGGACATTAGCTGCAATTAACTTGTCTTTAAACAGGAATTACTGTGGCTTTCATTGTTAACTTGGGAGCTTAAGCAACAGGTTGGTAGAAAAGAGGCCAGGAATTATATTTTGTTTTAAACTGAAATATTTGAATAGTTTGTTAGTGAAAATAGTTCTATGTGTTAAAAATTATTACCTTGAATTTGAACTGATACTTGGGCTGTGATATTGTAGGTTTGGGGATAGATGTTTGGCAGGGAAAAATAGAAGGTAATTTAAATGTGTTGTTTGCCTGGTGTTTGGAGGAGGGGACATTAGCTGCAATTAACTTGTCTTTAAACAGGAATTACTGTGGCTTTCATTGTTCACTTGGGAGCTTAAGCAACAGGTTGGTAGAAAAGAGGCCAGGAATTATATTTTGTTTTAAACTGAAATATTTGAATAGTTTGTTAGTGAAAATAGTTCTATGTGTAAAATTATTACCTTGAATTTGAACTGATACTTGGCTGTGATATTGTAGGTTTGGGGATAGATGTTTGGCAGGGAAAAATAGAAGGTAATTTAAATGTGTTGTTTGCCTGGTGTTTGGAGGAGGGACATTAGCTGCAATTAACTTGTCTTTAAACAGGAATTACTGTGGCTTTCATTGTTAACTTGGGAGCTTAAGCAACAGGTTGGTAGAAAAGAGGCCAGGAATTATATTTTGTTTTAAACTGAAATATTTGAATAGTTTGTTAGTGAAAATAGTTTTATGTGTTAAAATTATTACCTTGAATTTGAACTGATACTTGGGCTGTGATATTGTAGGTTTGGGGATAGATGTTTGGCAGGGAAAATAGAAGGTAATTTAAATGTGTTGTTTGCCTGGTGTTTGGAGGAGGGACATTAGCTGCAATTAACTTGTCTTTAAACAGGAATTACTGTGGCTTTCATTGTTCACTTGGGAGCTTAAGCAACAGGTTGGTAGAAAAGAGGCCAGGAATTATATTTTGTTTTAAACTGAAATATTTGAATAGTTTGTTAGTGAAAATAGTTCTATATGTTAAAAATTATTACCTTGAATTTGAACTGATACTTGGGCTGTGATATTGTAGGTTTGGGGATAGATGTTTGGCAGGGAAAATAGAAGGTAATTTAAATGTGTTGTTTGCCTGGTGTTTGGAGGAGGGACATTAGCTGCAATTAACTTGTCTTTAAACAGGAATTACTGTGGCTTTCATTGTTAACTTAGGAGCTTAAGCAACAGGTTGGTAGAAAAGAGGCCAGGAATTATATTTTGTTTTAAACTGAAATATTTGAATAGTTTGTTAGTGAAAATAGTTCTATGTGTTAAAATTATTACCTTAATTTGAACTGATACTTGGGCTGTGATATTGTAGGTTTGGGGATAGATGTTTGGCAGGGAAAATAGAAGGTAATTTAAATGTGTTGTTTGCCTGGTGTTTGGAGGAGGGACATTAGCTGCAATTAACTTGTCTTTAAACAGGAATTACTGTGGCTTTCATTGTTCACTTGGGAGCTTAAGCAACAGGTTGGTAGAAAAGGGCCAGGAATTATATTTTGTTTTAAACTGAAATATTTGAATAGTTTGTTAGTGAAAATAGTTCTATGTGTTAAAAATTATTACCTTGAATTTGAACTGATACTTGGGCTGTGATATTGTAGGTTTGGGATAGATGTTTGGCAGGAAAAATAGAAGGTAATTTAAATGTATTGTTTGCCTGGTGTTTGGAGGAGGGCATTAGCTGCAATTAACTTGTCTTTAAACAGGAATTACTGTGGCTTTCATTGTTAACTTGGGAGCTTAAGCAACAGGTTGGTAGAAAGAGGCCAGGAATTATATTTTGTTTTAAACTGAAATATTTGAATAGTTTGTTAGTGAAAATAGTTCTATGTGTTAAAAATTATTACCTTGAATTTGAACTGATACTTGGGCTGTGATATTGTAGGTTTGGGGATAGATGTTTGGCAGGAAAAATAGAAGGTAATTTAAATGTGTTGTTTGCCTGGTGTTTGGAGGAGGACATTAGCTGCAATTAACTTGTCTTTAAACAGGAATTACTGTGGCTTTCATTGTTCACTTGGGAGCTTAAGCAACAGTTGGTGAAAAGAGCCAGGAATTATATTTTGTTTTAAACTGAAATATTTGAATAGTTTGTTAGTGAAAATAGTTCTATGTGTTAAAATTATTACCTTAATTTGAACTGATACTTGGGCTGTGATATTGTAGGTTTGGGGATAGATGTTTGGCAGGAAAAATAGAAGGTAATTTAAATGTGTTGTTTGCCTGGTGTTTGGAGGAGGGACATTAGCTGCAATTAACTTGTCTTTAAACAGGAATTACTGTGGCTTTCATTGTTAACTTGGGAGCTTAAGCAACAGGTTGGTAGAAAAGAGGCCAGGAATTATATTTTGTTTTAAACTGAAATATTTGAATAGTTTGTTAGTGAAAATAGTTCTATGTGTTAAAATTATTACCTTGAATTTGAACTGATACTTGGGCTGTGATATTGTAGGTTTGAGGATAGATGTTTGGCAGGGAAAATAGAAGGTAATTTAAATGTGTTGTTTGCCTGGTGTTTGGAGGAGGGACATTAGCTGCAATTAACTTGTCTTTAAACAGGAATTACTGTGGCTTTCATTGTTCACTTGGGAGCTTAAGCAACAGGTTGGTGAAAAGAGGCAGGAATTATATTTTGTTTTAAACTGAAATATTTGAATAGTTTGTTAGTGAAAATAGTTCTATGTGTTAAAATTATTACCTTGAATTTGAACTGATACTTGGGCTGTGATATTGTAGGTTTGGGGATAGATGTTTGGCAGGGAAAAATAGAAGGTAATTTAAATGTGTTGTTTGCCTGGTGTTTGGAGGAGGGGCATTAGCTGCAATTAACTTGTCTTTAAACAGGAATTACTGTGGCTTTCATTGTTAACTTGGGAGCTTAAGCAACAGGTTGGTAGAAAAGAGGCCAGGAATTATATTTGTTTTAAACTGAAATATTTGAATAGTTTGTTAGTGAAAATAGTTTTATGTGTTAAAATTATTACCTTGAATTTGAACTGATACTTGGGCTGTGATATTGTAGGTTTGGGGATAGATGTTTGGCAGGGAAAATAGAAGGTAATTTAAATGTGTTGTTTGCCTGGTGTTTGGAGGAGGGACATTAGCTGCAATTAACTTGTCTTTAAACAGGAATTACTGTGGCTTTCATTGTTCACTTGGGAGCTTAAGCAACAGGTTGGTAGAAAAGAGGCCAGGAATTATATTTTGTTTTAAACTGAAATATTTGAATAGTTTGTTAGTGAAAATAGTTCTATATGTTAAAAATTATTACCTTAATTTGAACTGATACTTGGGCTGTGATATTGTAGGTTTGGGGATAGATGTTTGGCAGGGAAAAATAGAAGGTAATTTAAATGTGTTGTTTGCCTGGTGTTTGGAGGAGGGACATTAGCTGCAATTAACTTGTCTTTAAACAGGAATTACTGTAGCTTTCATTGTTAACTTGGGAGCTTAAGCAACAGGTTGGTAGAAAAGAGGCCAGGAATTATATTTTGTTTCAAACTGAAATATTTGAATAGTTTGTTAGTGAAAATAGTTCTATGTGTTAAAAATTATTACCTTAATTTGAACTGATACTTGGGCTGTGATATTGTAGGTTTGAGGGATAGATGTTTGGCAGGAGAAAATAGAAGGTAATTTAAATGTATTTGTTTGCCTGGTGTTTGGAGGAGGGACATTGCTGCAATTAACTTGTCTTTAAACAGGAATTACTGTAGCTTTCATTGTTCACTAGGGAGCTTAAGCAACAGGTTGGTAGAAAAGAGGCCAGGAATTATATTTTGTTTTAAACTGAAATATTTGAATAGTTTGTTAGTGAAAATAGTTCTATGTGTTAAAATTATTACCTTAATTTGAACTGATACTTGGGCTGTGATATTGTAGGTTTGGGATAGATGTTTGGCAGGGAAAAATAGAAGGTAATTTAAATGTATTTGTTTGCCTGGTGTTTGGAGGAGGGACATTAGCTGCAATTAACTTGTCTTTAAACAGGAATTACTGTGGCTTTCATTGTTAACTTGGGAGCTTAAGCAACAGGTTGGTAGAAAAGAGGCCAGGAATTATATTTTGTTTTAAACTGAAATATTTAGAATAGTTTGTTAGTGAAAATAGTTCTATGTGTTAAAATTATTACCTTGAATTTGAACTGATACTTGGGCTGTGATATTTGTAGGTTTGGGATAGATGTTTGGCAGGGAAAAATAGAAGGTAATTTAAATGTGTTGTTTGCCTGGTGTTTGGAGGAGGGACATTAGCTGCAATTAACTTGTCTTTAAACAGGAATTACTGTGGCTTTCATTGTTCACTTGGGAGCTTAAGCAACAGGTTGGTGAAAAAGAGGCCAGGAATTATATTTTGTTTTAAACTGAAATATTTGAATAGTTTGTTAGTGAAAATAGTTCTATGTGTTAAAATTATTACCTTAATTTGAACTGATACTTGGGCTGTGATATTGTAGGTTTGGGGATAGATGTTTGGCAGGGAAAAATAGAAGGTAATTTAAATGTGTTGTTTGCCTGGTGTTTGGAGGAGGGACATTAGCTGCAATTAACTTGTCTTTAAACAGGAATTACTGTGGCTTTCATTGTTAACTGGGAGCTTAAGCAACAGGTTGGTAGAAAAAGGCCAGGAATTATATTTTTTTAAATCTGAAATATTTGAAATAGTTTTGTTAATGAAATATTACCTTGAATTTGAACTGATACTTGGGCTGTGATATTGTAGGTTTGGGGATAGATGTTTGGCAGGGAAAAATAGAAGGTAATTTAAATGTGTTGTTTGCCTGGTGTTTGGTAAGAGCCCTCCCACCCACCCTGTTTTGTAGGCTTTCTTAAATACTGAAAAGCCACTGGGGGTTGGGATTGAAGGGCTGAGTATTTCTGTTTGGGACTGAAATTTGAAGCAACAGGAGTTGGTGGGCCTGTGACATCATACGGTACCTGGAGTCTGCTTGCACACACTGTTAGTGGGACTGAACACATACTGGACTGTATGTGTTTGTGAGACTTGGGAACTTTGTTGGTGGGGTTGAAATTGGGTTTGTAAATAACTACAGTCAGTATAGAGAGAAACTGTACTCCAGGAAAGGGACTGAGAAAGGGGTGTGCTATTATAAACAGAGGGGATAATCAGGGTGGCCATATTCCACCATGGCAGGCATCTTCGGAAGGTTGTAGGCTGCACAGGCTGTGGGATGGCAATAATTCTAAATTGGGCCTGGAGAGAGGAGGGGCTGCACCTGGACAGCTATCTTGTATCAGGAGTGAGGTATATTGGTTAAGGAGTAAGCTGTGGAGCTGGGGGTGTCCAAGGATAAAGGGTGTGGATATGGGCAGCAGAGGGTGGGGCTGAGGGAGGCTGAGGCAACGCTCTGAAATTACAGGACATTATGCTACAGCAAGCAGAAGGGGGATATTGGGGACAGAGGACCCTTAGATAGGGAGAGTTGATGCTAAGGAAAGCGTGCAGGGTGAAAAGTCTGAATTCAAGGAGACTGGAGGGAAGAGTCAGGAGGGCTGTTGTGGAAGCCTAAAACAGCAGACTGTGGGAAGGAGCTCCTAAGGTGAACAGTGCAAGAGAGGAAGAAGAGGTCAGTTTAGAGATGCAGTCAGGAAACTCAGGTTACTTGATGGAGGCTGACATAGAGTGTCACAATAAATTTGAGATACTAAGCATCCTGGGGAGGAAGGGTTGGTGGAAATGAGGAAACTTATACAGAGGCCGGAGGAGGAGTCAGATACCCATGGGCATCACAGAACAGCTATGGAAAGGATAGACATAGTCCCAGAGGAGAGGAAACATATATGTTAAGCAAATGGGGAGATGCAACATATTCCAGACATGAGGAGGAGAGCATGATTGAGAGGAACTGGGTGACAAGGAGGTGGGAAGGCCCCCTTCAGCAGGAAGGTCAGTACCAAGGATGGGGCCCTAGCTAAGGGACCCACAGAGAGCCTCTCTGGAGACAGGGGTACTATTACAAGGGGGGATGAGGTGCGGGAAGGGGAAACCATCAGGGCCAGGATAAATGGTTCAGATAAGAGAGGTTAAAGAGGACACCTATTCAGAGGGGTTTGAGTTAAGTGGGCAAAATAGCAAGGGAGGCAGAAGGGGAGGGTGACAGGGGTCTCTAATAAGGCAGGAAGACTCCCATGAAATTGCGATCATGAATAAAGGGGGGACGGGGGGGCTGAGAGGGCATAGTGGAGGTAACCATAAGGATGATGGCGGTGTTAAGGTTCTGTTACTGGGAGACTCGATGATTAAGGGTATCCATTGGGAGGGACAGGGGATGGATGCCATAGCCAGGTGAAGGTAGTGAGTATCTCTGGGCTGACAGTGCACAGAGCAAAGTTCATAGTGTATGAAATGGTTAGGGATTGTGGAGGAAACCGGATTTCTGGTGCATTTGGGAACTAATGATCTAGAGGAAATAGCATTATGAAATCAAGCAAGGTTCCAAGAACTTGCCAGAGTCTGTGAGGATAATGGATGCAACATTTCCTTTCGGAGATATTGCCAGTACCAAAGGCCTCAGTGGAGAAAAAATGAAGCTCACAGGGTTAATAAATGGCTCAGGAAGTGGGGTGAAGAGAATGGGTTGGGGTGTTAGGGAACTGGAATGGCGTTTGGGAGGATAAGGGACTATATGCCAAGGACAGGTTTCATCTTGCCCCATAGGGAAGGAAGTCCTTAAACAGGGGATGGCTGACTACATACAAGAAAGGTAGGTTTAAACTTGTAAGGGGAAGGGATAGGGAGGGGCTGACTGAAGCCCTCCCCTCAGATGAGGAGTAGCCTTCAAGCCCAAGGGGAGGAAACAGACTGGAGGTGGAGGTTTCAGGAGGAGCAGGGGAGGATGGAAGTATAAGGAATCTGGGTGGGGTTCGACAAAAAGGATCAGGGATAAGGGAGGGTTAGTGTTAGTAAATGCCAGGAGCTTGGGAAACAAGTTGCCAAGTTCCAAGCCATGCTTGTTCGGGGGTGGATGTGGCGGCAGTTACGGAAGCGTGGGCCAACAAAACCATGACTGGGACCTAAATATCACGGGGTACACTATGCTTAGGAAGGATAGAAAAAGGGGCAGAGGGGTGGAGTGGCTATGTTCATTAGAGATGACATAGAAATTGCTATGGTAGAAGAGGCAGAGGAAAGCGTGGAGGCCTTATGGGTCACCTTACGATCCCCAGCAGGAGATAAGGTCAAGCTGGGAGTAGCATATGGGCCCCGGGATGGTGATGTTCTAGAGGATGGTTTGCTGGACAACATCATTGCCCAGTGTGGTCCAAAAGGGAAGGAGTGGTGTTGATGGGGACCTTAATATGCCAGGTACTAACTGGGAACCATGTCCTCTAAGGTGGCCAAGGAGCAGAGGCTGCTGGATGGCTTCCAGGATGTTTCTTAACACAGCATGTGATGGAGCCCACAAGGGAGGGGCATGTCCTGGATGTGGTTCTGGCAGATGGGGATCTGGTAAGGGACATGGTTGTACAGGACCCCTGACTGGGAGTGACCACAATACTGTCTGGTTTCAAATAAGCATTGGGGAGTGGGGTGAGATCTAGGACACTGGCAGTGGACTTCAGGGGGCAGACTTTATGGGCATGGGAAATATTCTCAGGATCACTTGAAGGATTACCTCAACAACAAGTGTGGAAAGGAGATGGAGGTCATAAACGGGACTTCATGAGGCAGTCAGGATCTGCTAAGTTGAAACGTAAGGGAGCAAGGTCACATAAACCATGCTGGTGGTCCAGTGAGGTCCAGGTAGCAGTCAGAGAAAAGAAGGCGGCTTACAAAAATATAAAACAACAAGAGGGATAGGGATAAGGAAATGTACCAGCTTGCATCTAGAAAAGTCACCTGTATGGTGAGGGAGCAAAGTCCAGTAAAGAGCAACGGCTGGCACAGGGATACATGGAGGAAAAGGGTTCTTCCGGTACATTGGGGAGCGGAGAAAAACTAAGGGCCATCTCAGCAGATTGAGATCAGAAGGAGGGTGGGTGGAAGAGGCGAGGGACCAGGCAGAGGTATTTAATGAGTACTTTGCCTCTGTGTTCACTAGGGAGGGGGATGGGATATCTACAAAGCAAGGCACAAAGGGATAGAAGCGGCGGGAGGCGGGATCAGGGGAGCAGAAATGGAGCAAAAGGGAGGGAAAGGTACCCCAGGGGTGTCACATCTGGATAAGGATAAAAAGACCAGTAAGGTGGAGGGGACGGATGATGCCATCCCCACCAAAAGGGTGTGGTTTGCCCTCAAGGCCCTAAAGAAAGACAAATCTCCTGGGCCGGATGGCATTCATCCGAGAGTACTATGGGAATTGGCGGACATACTGGCTGCACCCCTGGCGGAGCTTTTCAACAGGTCACTTGAGACAGGGAGGGTACCTAGGGATTGGCGAGAGGCACATGTGGTACCAATCCATAAAGGGGGGTCGAAGGAAGTACCAGGAAACTATAGACCCATCAGTTTAACCTCGGTGGTGGGAAAATTAATGGAGAGTATACTAAAGGAACGATTGGGGGTTTACTTGGAGGAGGTGGGAGGTCTGGATAGTCGGCAGCATGGGTTTGTGCCAGGTAGATCATGTCAAACCAACCTTGTGGAGTTCTATGAATGGGTAACATCAGAACTGGACAGGGTAAGCCTGTGGATGTATTATTCTTGGACTTCAGCAAGGCGTTTGACTCTGTCCCCCACAATGGTCTGGTGGAGAAACTGATGGGGTTAGGAGTAGGCCCTTTGATGGTCAGATGGATTGAAAACTGGATAGCTGGGCGCACTCAGAGAGTAGTGGTCTGTGGGAGCTCTCGAACCCCTACAGAGGTTGGTAGTGGGGTACCACAGGGCTCGGTCCTGGGTCCAATCCTGTTTAATGCATACATATCAGACATCAGGGATGGTATAGGGTGTGAAATGAGTCTCTTCGTGGATGACTCCAAGATGGGAGCAGTAGTTGAGGGAGAAGAGGGGAGGTTGGCCCTGCAAGGGGACCTGGACACCCTGGAAAGCTGGGCTCACACATGGAAATTAAATTTCAATATCACCAAGTGCAAGGTGTTGCATCTTGGTCGGGGAAACCCTAAACACATGTACACTCTGGGAGGAGAGGTGCTGGAAGCCTCAACAGGGGAAAAAGACCTAGGGGTCATGGTGGATACATGTATGAATAACACTGAGCAGTGCAGGAGAGCAGCTAGCAAGGCAAACAGGATGTTGGGATGCATCCATGAGGGATCACCTCTAGGAGCAAGAGTGATTCTGCCACTGTACAATGGACTGGTTAGACCACACCTTGAGTACTGTGTACAGTACTGGAGACCACACTTGAAGAGGGACATACAGCTCCTGGAGAGGGACAGAGGAGGGCAACAAAGATGATCACGAGGGCTAGGGGATTTGACTTACGAGGACAGACTTGAGGAGCTCTGCCTGTTTTCATTGGAGGAGAGGAGAGACAGGGGACATGATTGAGGTCTTCAAGTACCTCAAGGGAATAAATAGGGTAAACATGGAGGGATCTTTAGACTAAAGCAGGGAGGCATCACCAGAGGCATGGTTTGAAGTTGGAAGGTGGAAGGGTGAGGGGAAAAGAGGAGGAGGTTTTCACTGAGAGGGTGGTGGACCCTTGGAATGCTTTGCCTGGTGAGCTGGTTCAGAGATCCACAGTGGAAAGCTTTAGAGAGGTGGGACAGACACAGAAAGTGGATGTGTCAGATGATGGCCTGTCCCGGGGGTGGGGATGGATGATAGGGGTTTCTGGAGCACAAGGGATGGGAGGGTCTCGGCACCCAACTAAGGATCTAGGTTCGAGCAGACTTGATAGACCATAAGGCCTAATCTGCTGGCAAATAGTATGTTAATGGCCAGGAGGCTGGTAAGCATCTTCTGTGATCTGCCTATGATGCATCAGATGCTGCTGCCAGAGCTACTGCATCTGGAATTTGCCTCCATCACCACTCTTGGCTAAGGGTGGCTGGTGATGTGTAACAATCTGAGATGAATGCTCCTATTAAGAGGGAAATAATTGTTTGGCAATGATGTTGAAAAGTTACTATGGGATTTACAGTCCTCTAAAGTGACTCTTGGATCCCTGCATACTTTGAACCCTAAACCTCAGTGAAGGGGTTGTGGTTCTTTTTAGAGGCACTATGCCTGTCCAGGTTATGGCTATTCATGGGAGACTTGGTTCTCAGAAACCTCAGCCTATCACCTCCCAAGCTACCAACCTGCCCT
The DNA here is from genome assembly GCA_016271365.2 of Neoceratodus forsteri. Classification (NCBI taxonomy): domain Eukaryota; kingdom Metazoa; phylum Chordata; order Ceratodontiformes; family Ceratodontidae; genus Neoceratodus; species Neoceratodus forsteri. The sequence continues at coordinate 1,836,722,347 of CM057456.1, forward strand.
TGGGTGCCCATGCCAGACTTAAAAAGTCAAACCATTACAGGCACCCACACTACCCAGGTGTCTTCTGACCCTCCTCCTCTTCCTCTGGCCTCACTGCCTCAGGACAGGAAGTTCTGGTGGAAGGCTGCATCTCCCTCTTTCTACAAAAATGGAGGGAGATCACTACAAATGCGTGGGTGCTGGAGGTGGTTCAGCAAAAACATGCCTTAGAACTCCTTACTGATCCTCCAGTGACTCTCTTATTGACCAACATACTGTATATCCCCTGGAACATCTTGCTGTCCTGCTGGAGGAGGTTCAAACTCTCCTCCACAGGAGGGCTGTGGAACTTGTCCTGGTTTCAGAAATCAACCACGGCTATTACTGTCAGTACTTTCTGGTTCCAAAATGAACAGGGGATCCAGTACTAGACCTTCGGGGACTTAACCTTTTCATAGAATACAAGAAGTTCAGAATGGTCTCCATGCAGTTCCTTTTACTGAAAATAGAGTGTATGGTTCTGCTGAACATGAAGGATGCATGCCTTCGTATTAAGATCTGCAAGTCTCAGAGAAAATACCTGTGTTTCATGCTTTAGGGCTTGCACAGCCAATTTCATGCTGCTCTTTAGTTTGTGTTATGCACCTTGTGTATTTACCAACGTGTTTGCAGGGGTGGCTGCTGCCCTCCAGAGAGAAGGCATGTATGTCTTCCCCCACATAGACCACTGGCTGGTAAAAGCCCCATTCTGGGAAACCATTGTCTGCAAACTGTTTTAAACTCAACAGTTGTTTGACCAGCTGGGTATACTGGTCAACAAGCCAGAGTTTCTCCTTACCCCCTTCCAGAGGCTCCAATACATAGGGGCTGTTCTGCACACAGAGCTGAGATGGGCATTTCTCTCCTCCTACGATACCCCAGCACTGTTGGTCCAGGCAGGTACCAGGTCATATTAATGCACCAGGAAGAGTGCTGAGAGTACCGCACTGTGTAAAGTGCAACAGAGTTTAGAGCAACAGGGGATAGAATAGTGGTAGGGAATTACCGCTAACCCTGTCGCTCTGCAGAGACCCTCTGGAGGAATTGAGTTGCTGTATGCTGGGGTGCTGGTCGAGCCATTCCTATGGTGGTATGGCTAGGGTACCAGCACATGGCAGAGCAGAAGACCTGGGACCGTGGTTTGGTTCCTGCCAGGTCTACTCCTGCTGCAACTTTTTGTATTGATTTTAAAAACTTAATTTCCCCCCTCCTGATTTTCTCCCCATCCCTGAAGTCCATGCCCCTCCAGAGTTGTTTTTTTAAGTCTGGGGGTGTGTGAGGGGCATAGCTCCCCACATAAAACAAAAACTCCCATTGTTTTCAATGGGGTTCACTGTCATAGTCAAGTTGCTGTTGTCCCCGACCTTGTATGTGTGTGCCACTGTTTTCCTTGTGGCATGTATTGCTGCGCGGTTATTGTCTGCAGTGAGATGACCCCATGCCGTCCAGACACAGCTGGTCTCCAGCAGTGATTATCAGACAGATGTCTTCTAAGATTAAGGGACCTGATGGTGGCTACCATCCTGACTATCCTGCTGGCTTGCCTCCATATGAAGATCCCTCAGTGGTTCCTCAGGGTGCAATAGGCACAACATTTGGACAAGCTGGGGAGTCTCATACAAGTGATTCCTCCTCTCTGTTGCTCCCTGCTCTGGTGGTTGTACCACTCCAACCTAGAGATAGGGTCCCCATTCCTCTGGCCATCCATCGCTCCTGGTGATGACATCAATGCCTCGGGTTAAGGATGGGGGTGCTCACCTGCACACCTTCAGAACCCAGGGCCAGTAGGGTCCTCTGAATATGGGTTCTTCACAACAACATTCTGGATATAAGGACTGTTCTGCTTGGCCTATAGGCCTTTGCCACGCTACTTCCAGTGAATCAGCTGCTGATCTATACAGACAATATATTGGTGATGTATTACATTAACAGACAATGTGGAGTACATTTGTACACTATCTGCACAGAAGCAATGAGAGTTTGGCACTGAGCGGTGGAACATGACATATTCCAGCTGGCAGTGTTCCTTCCCAGTACACTGAATGCACTGGCAGATCACCTCAGCTGGTCCCATGCACTCTGTCACAAATGGGAATTCTCAGGCTCCACTGTGATGGACTTCTTAGAAAAATGGGGTCATCCGGACACAGATTGATTTGCATCTCCATACAACGCAGAACTGCTGTATTCCTGCCTGCTCTTTCCAGTACCTGGAGTTTTCTGGTGAGAAGCATTGTCCCTCTCATGGAAAGGGAGGATTCTGTATGCTTTTCCCCATTTTCCTCTAATACAAAGAGTTCTGGTCAAGCTACAGACCGTACCAGCCACCCTAATTCTAGTGACTCCTTATTGACCCAGGCAAAGTTAGTTTCCACAACTTCAGCAACTGGCAGTGGAATCTTCTGTCCCACTTGTCCTGTGAGCAGGACTTCTGACACAGGAGCAGGGTACTCTAGTACACCCAGATCTGCAGTCCCTGAAACTCTATGCCTAGCTCCTGAGAACATAGAGCCTTCTGTTTCAGTATTTCTTCTGCAGTGGCAGATGTTTTCTTGGTGGCTAGAAAGCTGTCTACTCGGTACACCTGCTCACAAAAATGGAAACATTTTACAGTGTGGTGCTCCCGGCATGCCCTGGGTCCTGTTACATGTCCAGTTCTACTGTGCTGGACTACCTGTTGTCCCTTAAGGATGCAATACTAGGGTATTCCTCTATTATGGTCTACATGGTCACTGTGTTGGCTTTCATGCTGTCATAGATGGCAAGACTGTGGCCCAGATGGAGGGTTCCCCAAGATTCCTAACTGGTATTCTAGTAGTGCACACCCTTGTCTGAGATCCGGTTCCAGTGTGGGACTTTAATTTGGTCATAGAGACCCTCACTGCACCTTCCTTAGAGCTTGCTGCTACTTGAGCGCTGCACTTCTCTTGGGAGACAGTGTTCCTAGTGGCTATGAAGTCTGAGTTGCAGGCTCTGGTTGCAGACCCTCCTTTTATTATTTTTCACAAGGATAGGGTCACCTTATGTATCAGTCCTCAATTTGTTCCAAAGGTTGGGTCTGAAAGAACACTAAATCAGACTATAGACCTTCCTGTTTATTTTTTGTCTCCAACGGACAGTGGGGAATGTCATTTACATATGCTGGACTTATGTAGGACTCTGCATTGTTACTTGGATTATGCAAAGGATTGTAGAAGATTCTTTCAGCTGTTTATAGTTTTTGCCCACAGGATGGTGGGCTCACTGATTTTTAAACAAGGCCTGTCCAAATGGCTGGCCATTTGTATTACATTTTGTTACCAGAAGCATGGCAAGTAGTTTCCTTGTCCTGTTCATGCTTATTCCACCCGTGGGGTGGCTACCTCAGTGGCCTGTTTTCAAAATGTGTCTGCTGCTGACATCTGTGTTGCTGCAACTTGGAGTACTGTACATACATTCACTAAACATTACAGTCTGGACGTAGTCTCTCATAGACATGCTTGCCTTGGCGTCAGTGTTCTGCAAGGCCTACTTACTCGGGATTATTAGGTCCTGCCGTCCTCCCACTGTGCTTGGTACTGCTTGGGAATCAGTCCATGATGTGGCTTAATGGAGGGAGATATACTTAAAGGAGATAGAATAGTTACCTACCATAACAGTAGATCTTCAAGAAAATCTCCTCCATTGAGCCACAGCTCCTCCTCCCCCCCGTTCAGGTGACAATGCTGCCTGCTCTGCAAGCTGCTTTTCCTGTGCTGCCTAATACAGCATTTATACTCAGGTTTCTATATACTCTCCTGTGTGCTTGATTTAGTCCTGCTTGCTTTAGTCCCTGCAAGTCCAGTGATTTCCTCCAAGCCTGTTTCTGGTGGGAACTGAGGCATGCTGGGGATGCACACGTTATATGGGCACCGGCAAGGTGCGTTGATATGGACAGCCCCAACCAGAAAATAATTTCCAGGTGGTCCTGACACTGATAGCTTACAGTTCCATGGTGTGGATCAATGGAGGAGATCCTCTCAGTGATCTACTTTTAAGGTAAGTAACTATTCTTTCCCAATCTGGGGGACAGTAAACTATTAGAATCTTACACTTCACACCTGCATCACCCTTCGCAGCCACACATTCAAATGACATGGTCTCTTTCAGTGGGCACATAGTCAGTTTTAAGCAGGATCTAAAACAGATAGCCACCCCCTCTTGCTCCTGCCTTGAGCATTGCACCACTGAGAATCCAGCTGGGATTGCTGCTTCTAGGACTGGGCCAGAGTTATCACTAAGCCAGGTCATGTGGAAACGGCCCCACTATGCATAGAAGAGTCCAACACACTAGGGAAGCCAACATGTCTCCATTCACGGAACAGAGGGTACTAGAGGAGTTAAATAAACTGAAAATAGACTAAACATTGGGCCCAGATGGAATCCATCCTAGAATACTGAAAGAACTCGGAGAAGAACTGGCCGCCCCACTGGCTGCCCTCTTCAACAAGTCCCTGGAGACTAGCTCAGTACCTGATGACTGGAACACAGCCACAGTAGTGCCCCTGCACAAAAGTGGAAGCAAGGAGAAAGTGGGGAACTACCAACCTGCATGCCTTACCTCTATTGTGGGAAAACTAATGGAGTCATTATTGAAGGGAAGAATAGTGGAGTACCTACAGTCCAGTGGGCAACAGGACCCAAAGCAGCACAACTTCACCTCAGGGAGATCATGCCTAACAAGTATGATAGAGTTCTTTGATCGGGTAACAAGAACAATTGACCAGAGTGGTGCTGTGGATGTCGTATATCTTGACTTCAGTAAGGCCCTCGACTCCGTCCCCCACAGGAGGCTAATTATCAAACTGGAGTACACAGGCATGGGCCCTAAGTTTGTCAACAGGAATAAAAATTGGCTTCATGGAAGAACACAAAGGATGATAGTAAATGGCACACTATCAGGGGAAGGAAGGATGACCAGTGAGGTGTCGCAGGGATTAGTACTGGGTCCCATCCTCTTCAACATATTAATCAGCAACATCAGTGATGGTCTGATGGGGAACGTATGCCTGTTTGCAGACGATACCAAGCTCTATAGCAGGGTAGACACACAGAAAGGACTGTCTGAGATGATATCTTATCTAAGAAAACTAGAGAACGGTCAAAAAACTGTCAACTAAAATTTAATGTGAAATGCAAAGTCAAGCACCTGGGAAGGCGAAACCCAAAATATAGATACAGTCAGGATTGAGAACAGCTGACAGAGACAAAACAAGAAAAGGATCTCGGAGTAATCATATCACATGATTTAAAAGTTGGAAAGCAGTGTGAAAAAGCAGCACTAACGGGCAAGGCTCCATGTCATTTTGGCGACAGAATAACAGCGACAACAATATCAGTGATGACAGTACAGCGACTACAGTTACTGCACCCGTAACATTTGGGCGAACACCATTACGGCGACAGTATTGAAAATGCTTGTTTCATGGGGGGCTTCACCCCCACACCCCCCTCTGTGGGGGCTTTTATCCTCTGCACCCCCTTTACTAAAATAATCAACCCCAAGGTCGTAGCACCTCGGGGAGGAGGGAATACAGGTGTCACCATAATGGTGCTTGCTCATCATTACGGGTGCCGTACTTGCAGTTGCTAGAATTGGCTTTGCTGAAATCGCTGTGGAAGTTATGTTTTTGACGAATTGACATGCTATCAAAGTGGCTAGTATACTGGGCTGCATTGGCAGAGGTATCGCTAGCAGAAGGCAGGAGGTGTCAGTGCCACTATACAGATCTCTGGTCAGTCCTCATTTGTACTGCGTGCAGTTCTGGAGGTCACACCTAAGAAAGGACATAGACCGTTTGGTGTCTGTGCAGAGACGGGCTGCTAAGATGGTACGGGGCTCCACCATGAACCTTACGGAGCAAGGCTCCAGCAACTTAACTTGTACTCCCTAGAACAAAGGCACCTCAGAGGCAACATGATAGAGACTTTTAAATACCTTAAAGGAATAAACACAGTACAGGCTCAGAGCCTCTTCCAGGAAGATACGGGTACACGGACAAGAGGTCACAGCATGCACTTTAGGGAGGTAGATTCGGAAGCAACCTCAGGAAGTTCTTCTTCATGGAAAGAGTGGTAGAACCATGGAACAGCCTGGCCGAAGAGGTGGTAGCTGCTAAAACAATAGGGGAGTTCAAGTGAACTTGGGACAGGCACATTGGAAACTCAAAATGAAGTGGAGGGAGTAGGAAATTGGGCAGACTAGATGGATCGCACGGTCCCCTTCTGCCGACACATTCTTATGTTCTTATGTTCATGGTGATGGACACCAGATCCCCAGAGTAATCAGTGATAAATGTGATATCATGGCAGTTTTACTCCTCAGGGATCTTATATTGTACAAAAGAGGAGGAGCTGGATCAGCTGGCATTTTTGCTACCTGCACGCTATTCTTAGGAGGCTCATGGCTATGGGGACATGGCAGAAAGGTACTCACTCCACATCCCTCCTAAACCTAGGGCACCAGCTCAGCCTGACACTCCCAGTCCGACTCACCCTGATATCTGCCATTGAGTCATGCATCTGCCCATTGCTCCCCTACTCAAAATTCCCAGTATTCTGCAATGTTCAAAGACCGTACCAAGAAAGGCTGGTATATGAAAAGGATGGAGTTGTCAGAGCAGTCTTGGTGAGTAGGTGCGTGAAGGGGTTGATGTTATACAGCGCATAGTACCTGTGATAGAACAAAAATCAACCACTAAAACCCTGATGCAGTTCTATAACTGCCCAACCCTAAATAAAAAGCACCCCACCAAACCCCCCTCTAACCTCATAGTCACTCACTCTGCACACTCACCATAAATATACAGTGAAGTCTATGACCACCCATACATCCCCCATGCAAAAGAACATAAAAATAAGTAAACATTCAATTTAAAATGTGCAGTGTGTAATGGCTTGATTCATAACTCTCATACAGCAAGTACAGAAATCACATCCTAGCTACTGTGTGGCGTAAGATCAGTTTATTCTTCAGGACCAAATGCTACCTCAATGTGCATGCGAGAAGGCAGGTTGTTTCGCGCTTCCTACTCTCAGCCACTGACATCATATACAGATCAACAAAAGTGGTAACCATCCTAAACTTCCCTCTTATCTTAGAACTCATGGTACCACATTATGTTACTGCAAAACAGTATTCATACCTTACCACTCCTATCACAGACACTTAGAAAACCTGCAGCTGCTTATCTAAACACAATAAGACAATGCCTAAGCTAATGAGGTACAGAGTACTGCAATAAGAGAGAGATTTAGGGTGACTACTACTATAGCAAGTAATACAGGATATGCTCTTGCATGACTTAACCAGCCATCACTGTACTCTCTGTGACAAGCACAAATGGCTAAGTCCCTCAAGCAGATGTGACTAAATACATGGGAGAGCATCTGATTATCTCTTAACTTACTTTACCTGACTGAGAAACGCCTACTTGCTCTGCTCCTTGGTACCTCTCAACGTTCAACTCCCAGAATGAAGCATGATTTTGGTCAGAATGCCTTTGCATATTCTGCCCCATTTTCCTGGAATAAGCTCCCCCTTCAGCTAGGAATGTCCCTAGCCTACAAGTGTTTAAAACCTCCCTCTCCTACCATCTGAGAACCCCTTGTAGCTGATCTTCCTGGACATAAAGTCTCCACCACTCATTCACACTGATGGGATCTACACTGGAGGCACTAGGACCCAGTGGGAGCAGACTTTTTGCAGGAGAGTCGGTGCCAGAGATGGAGCCACGAGGAGTGACACCATGAGCCTTGGCTCGTGTGGCTATGACTTTCTCTGCATCGACCCTAAAACTGCCTCAGTTCCTTTTTTCCCCCCGTCATCGAGTGCGCTACAGTGATAACGTCACTCGCCTGCCAGGAGTTAAACTTCAAACTAGCAGTATAGTTTTCAGTTTTTTATTTTGTAATATTTCTTGAATAAAGTTCCGCTTACTATAATTTATTACAAGAAAGAAGCTTCGGCATACATTGACGGAGTCAACCATGAGCGGGTCAGCTACAGTAGGGGGACTTTGTATGAAAGTTGTTCAGTCAGCCGGGCTGGGTCTGGTCCACCGCCCTCTCCGGAGGGAGGGTCTGACAGCGGACAGTCCAATGCCCAGGGGGAAGGGTGGTTCCTCCGGAAGCATAAAAGAAAATGGTTGCACTGTTGGCACTGTTCAGCCTCGAGCTCTTCTTTGACCGGTAGGTCCAGAAAGAGAAGGCATCACTCAAGGTCGCCTTCTGGTGTGTCTGCATGTTGACAGTCAGTCATTGGGGTCAGCTGCCAGTCTCCTCCGGAGTCACCGTTTTTTGTCACCGGTCTCTGACCTCTTCAACATCGGAGCCCTTCCCCACCTTCTGGTAGGGCTTCAGATGAGCAGTTTCATCAGTGGGCCGCTCTGATGCAGCAGTGGTCTCGGAGGTGGGTCCAGCTGCCTGGCCCAGTCACTCAGGGGCCCTCGGACCCTTCGGGAGATCAGGTAGGACGGTTGGGCCTCCCTAGTCATGCGGCGCCTTCTTTGGTGCCGTCGACTCCGCACTCAGGTGTTCTCCCCCTCACATGGCTGCGGTGCAGGGGGCCACACCAATGCCTCTGTCTCCTAGTATTTTTCCTTCTTTTTCCTCAAATCTCAGTTTTCGTGGCCCTGCATTGGTTTTGATGCCGTCGGTGTCGATGGGTCGCTCGGTGCCAACAATCCCAATGGCGCCGAGGACAGTGCCAACAGATGCATCGATGCCGAGGACGGGGCAGAGCGACCCATCGACGCCAGTGGCCTTTCGGCGCCACCCTCGGCACCATCCTTGGCGCCAAGGGCTCTGTCGCGCAGCAAACTGGGCTGTGCTGAGCCAGGCAGCCACGTGTCTTCTTCGCACCGAAACTTGGTGGGACATCTTCCAGTCTTCAGGGCTCCTCGACTCCGAACCCTTTTCCCTCCTATTTTTCTTCTGATTTTCACTCCTTTCCTGTCCATACAGTCCCTCCTGGACTGTCAGGAGATGATATTGAGCCTGATCCAGACCTTAGGCTGGGTGATGATGTGGAAGGAACAGGATCTAATCCTGCTGTAGAGCCTGTGGTCGAGGACCTGTCATTTAAGTCTCTGCTGAAAAATTTGAATTCCACTCTTTCTCTCCAGACTATGGATATCGATCCTGAGAAGCTTTTAAAACTCCAGTACCTTCATGTTCCCGACATCCCTATGGATTTAACTCCCCCGGTACAGCCCTCCTTTGAGACGCTTTCTCAAATGGTACGGAATAATCCTGCTCTCATTCTTTCTGTGGCTAAGTCCATAGATAGGAAGTATGCTGCTCCCAAGGATTGACCTATTTTGGCCTCTCAAGCCTTTGTGGACCCTATTGTAGCCTTAGCAGAGAATGATAAGGTTGTCCTTCCTCAGACTACTACAGCTCGACCTATAAACAAAGAATCTCATAAGATAGATACTTTAGGTAAGAGAGTCTTTGCTGCATCCACTCTGGGTATGCGTATCGCCAGCTACCAGGGTTATTTCTCTCAATATGAGTATATTCTTTGGCATTCACTCAAACAAATGGTTGAAGCTCTACCAGAGTCGGACACTAATTCAGAGCTTCTTCAAACCATAACCAGGGGTATCGAGTCCAACAACCAACAGGTTAAAGCAGCTATGGATGCCTTCGATACTGCCTCCCGAGCGGCGGCGGCGGGCATTTGTACATGTCGTCATTCCTGGCTGCGCACTTCAGGCTTCAGAATGATGCCCAGTAATAGGTCATGGCATTGCCCTTCAATGGTGTGTGTCTCTTCGGTCCTCAAGTAGAACAGGCTCTAGAGGCCACACAAAAGACTAGGTCAGCCATTAAATTGGCTCGACCTGCTCCCGCCCCTTCTGGGGGGGGTGTTAACACACAACAGTTTCAAAACCGTCAGTCCTTTCGAGGCAAAGACAGAGGAGGTTTTAACAAAAACCAAGCCCCTCAGCCTCAAATAAAAACGCAACAGAAAGCACAAGGACCCAAAGTGCCTAGTGCCGCCTTCTGAGTTTCTGGCCCAAGTCCCACTTCAGCTGCCTGAGGGGAACTCCTTCTTAGCGGTGGGAGGTCGTCTGACTCAATTCTACAACCAGTGGAAGTCCATAACATCGGACAAATGGGTCCTCCGGATAATCCGTGAGGGGTATTCTCTCAATCTTTTAGAGAACCCTCCGGATTGTCCCCCCAAACGGCAGCCCAAACTGTCAGTACTTCAGTCAGGACTTCTCGCCTCCAAGATACAAGGCTTTCTGAACAACAGGGCAGTAGAAATAGTTCCTCTGGATCAACAGAACACAGGGCTCTACTCCCATTACTTTCTAGTTCCAAAGAAAACCAGGGGCATGCGCCCCATTTTGGACCTCAGAAAACTGAACAAATTTCTTCCCAAAGAGAAATTCAAAATTATATCGCTAGGAACCCTGTTACCTTTGCTTCAGCAGCATGACTGGTTAGCCTCCCTGGACATGCAGGATGCTTACCTACATATTCCTAATCTCCCAAGGCATCACAAATACCTAAGGTTCATGGCTTTGGGCTAACATTATCAGTTCAGAGTCCTGCGTTTTGGGCTATCCTTAGCGCCGCAAGTTTTTACAAAGTATTGTGCAATTCTCGCAGCGCACCTCAGAAAGATTGGAATACAAGTGTTCCTGTATCTGGACAACTGGCTTCTAGCAAGTCCTTCCAGGCAAGGAACTCTCGATGCCATATCCACAGCTTCAGACTTTCTCATGTCCATGGGAGTTCTGCTAAATCTCAAGAAATCGCAGTTGCAGCCCTCCCAAAAGCTCCTTTTTATAGGAACTCTTCTGGACAACTCTTGTGTGAAAGCCTTTCTTCCAGAAGACAGAACAAGCGATATCCTACAGATGGCCCAATACATCAGGGAGAACAGCTCGGTTCGAGCTATCTCGATGCAACGGATGCTGGTTCTCATGACATCCTCGGTGTTCACTGTACCCCTAGCTCATCTCCACATGAGAACCTCTCAGTGGATGCTCAGTACTCAGTGGTCCCCAACCACTCACTCTCAGTCCTTTCTCATCAAGGTGACAGAACCTCTAGAGAGGTCGCTCACCTGGTGGGCGCAAGAGGGCAACCTTCTGGAAGGGTATCCATTTGCTCCCCTGGATCACCAGATCTCCATTACCACGGATGCGTCCCTGATGGGGTGGGGAGCCCACTGTCAGGATCTCCACACCCAAGGTACGTGGACTCAAGATGAGTCCCAGCTTCATATAAATGTTCTAGAGATGAGAGACGTCCTTTATGCAGCCCGAGCTTTGAAGGACATTCTCTGTCACAAGAACATTCTCCTGCAAATGGACAATAAAGCAGTGATGTATTACATCAACAAGCAGGGTGGTGCTCACGCTTACCCTTTATGCAGGGAAGCAATTAGAGTGCTTGGAGCACAAGGCTCTAATTCAGGCAGTCCACCTGCCGGGAGTGCAGAATGAACTGGCAGACCATCTCAGCAGAACAGAGACAGATCCTCACGAATGGTCTCTCGACTCAACCGTAATTCAGTCACTATTCACAGAGTGGGGAACTCCAGACCTGGACCTTTTTGCATCCCCACTCAACACAAAACTGCCTCTCTTCTGCTCCAGAAGTCCAGGGCCTGGCATTTTCTGTCAGGATGTGTTCATGCTGCAGTGGACAAAACGCTTTCTATACACCTTTCCGCCTCTTCCTCTAATTCAGAGGGTACTTCTCAAGTTCGAATCCCAAGGGGACAAAATGATCCTCATTGCTCCCTTCTGGCCTTGACAAATATGGTTTCCGTTACTCAACAGTATGTCAAAAACCCTTCCGAAAGCACTTCCCCTTCAGATGAGCCTTCTGACTCAGGAGCCTGTGGTCCATCCCAATCTGAGATTGCTTCACCTTCACACTTGGCTCCTGAAGAGATAGAGGTGAACAGGTTCAATGTCTATTGCAGAGTTTCAGATATTCTTCTGGCTGCGCGCAAGCCAGCCATTAGAAAAACTTACACAGCCAGATGGAAGTGTTTTTCTGTCTGGTGTGCAAAATCCTCTTTGAATCCTTTTTCCTGCCCACCCAATAAAGTTCTAGAGTACCTTTTGTATCTCTCAAACTCAGGTCTGTAATACTCTACAGTCAAAGCTCACCTTTGTGCCATTTCAGCTTATCATGGGCCAGTGATTTCCTTGTCACTGGCTCAGTTACCTGTGGTTTAGAGGTTTCTTAAGGGAATTCTGCATACCAGACCTCCTATCAGACGTCCAGTCACAGCCTGGGACATTAATCTTGTACTAAACATGCTCACTTGAAAGCCTTTCAAGCCTCTAGCTACCTGTGAGCTGAAATTTCTCACTTGGAAAACGTCCTTCCTGGTGGCCATTACCTCGTCCTGCAGGGTCTCTGAGATACATGCCTTGGTCACAGACCCTCCGTATACTGTGTTTCAGAAGGACAAAGTAGTTTTTAGGACCCATCCTAAGTTTCTCCCTAAGGTTGTTTCAGAATTCCATCTAAACCAACCTTTGGTCCTTCCTACTTACGTTGCGAACTTCCACAATGAAGGAACGCATACCCTTCATTCTTTGGACATCAAAAGAGCTCTGCTTTTCTATTTAGATAGAACAAAAGAAATTTGCAAAGCTCAACAACTGTTTGTTTCCTACAGCGAGACCCGGCTGGGTCAACCTGTCGCTATCAGATGCATTTCAGCATGGCTGATGGCATGCCTTCACCACTGTTATTCCATGGTGCAGGTTAAGCTGGAGGGCAGAGTGTACGCTCACTCTACTAGAGCAGTCGCGGCATCCCTGGCGGAAATCCGCGAAGTGCCCATTGCAGGAATTTGCAGTGCGGCTACCTGGAGCTCAGTGCATACTTTCGTCAAGCACTATGCCCTGGATGTCCATGCCAGGCGACATGTTTCATTTGGCAGAACCATCCTTAATGGACTTCTATCATAAATTTGTGAGCTCTTGGTCTCTCCTGCCGCCTTCAAGGGGGATTATTAGCTCGGTACTCTCCCATCAGTGTGAATGAGTGGTGGAGACTTTATGTCCAGGAAGATATGGAAATTACGTACCTACCATAATTCTTGATTTTCTTGGACGAAGTCTCCACCACTCATTCACACACCCACCCACCATCCCCCGAGCTCACCTCTGTTGTTGGTCTTCACTGCCTCCATCTTTAGGCTGTGAAGACTTCTTTCCTTGACCCTTCTTATACGGGTCTTCTGGACTATCTTATGTCCAGTTTTTGTTTGCCTTTACATTGCATTTTTACCTTATATTTTTGTATTGTTTGTAACAACTATTTTGCTGTGCTGAGTGATACTACTGCCTGCTGTTGTCCTCCCTGGGACTACCATGAAAATTAGATGCTACATCTTATGGGGTTATCCAAGTTGGAGAAATGTCAAATAAATTTGAACCACTTGTGTTCAACTGGTGGGTAGTTATGTGACAGGTGCAAGTGTGAGGGATATTCAAGTGGTTGTAAACAGCTGTGCAATCATTAATGCTTCCAACACTCTGTAGGAGTTAGGGCCAGTTAATGAGTACCCCATAAACAGCCAGATTTGAGCTACGTTGCACCATTTTCTTAAAACCACTTGGCTCCAGAATATACTGAACAACCCTTGAAAACTAGAAATGACTAAGTTTTAATAAATAAAATAAAGAATATCGCAGAAGGTTGTCTCTTCAATAGACATTCTGATCTTCAGGTCTTGTTTAACTTGTAATTGTAGAGATTTGGTCTAATGTTCTGTGAAGTAGGTTGAGTAGCTATAATGGAGGCCTTTGTGGAGTTACCTAACCCAGAGGCGTGGCTATGAGTTTTCCCAGGTCCTGGAGATCAGTTCCAGTAATAAATATCGCTACCGAGCCCTCCGCAACTCCTGCACCAAACTTATATGCCAGGCAAAAAATAATTACTTAATGATGGCTTTCAACTCAAATCTCAATCACCCAACTAATTTCTGGAAAACTATCAAATCCCTCCTCTCCCCCCCCCCTTTCCAACCACCAAACCCGACCCTAACCATCCAAGGCGCTACCGTCACTGACCCTGGAGAAGTAGCCTCCGCCTTCAATACCTTCTTCACCAACTGTGCAGAGTCCTTCCTATCTGCTATCCTGTCCCCCCCACGCTGAGTACCTACCCGATATCTCAGACCACCTCCCAGCCCCCTAGTTTCTCCTTTTCTCTGGTCTCCCCAGCCGAAGTGTTAAAAGCGCTGTGGGCTCTCAATCCCAACAAAGGCAAATGCTCCACTGGCCTGGACACAAAATTGTTAAACTTATCTGCCCCTGCCATAGCCATCCCACTGGCCAACCTATTCAACCTCTCCTTTTCACTTGCCAAAACACCAGATGCATGGAAGCAGGCAGTTGTCATCCCACTCCCTAAAGGTGGTGACCCCTCCTCACTGGGTAATTACCGCCCCATCTCCCTCTTCCCAATCCTGGCCAAACTGCAGGAACACCTTGCTCTTGCCCAACTCTCCCAATATCTAGACGCATCCTCCTTCTTCACCCCCTACCAGTCTGGTTTTTCGCAAATTGCACTCAACCATCACCCCCCCTAATAAGGATCACCAATAACATCCTCACCGGAATGGAAAAAGGGCATATCACCTTGGCCATTTTTATCGACCTGACCAAGGCCTTTGATACCGTTTCCCACTCAGTGCTACAAGCCAAACTAAAAGACGCCGGACTCTCTGGCCCTGCCACAAGCTGGTTTCATGCATGAATAGATAGGCCACTGACAGAGCAAAGGCCGATGGCACATTTATAAGGTAGAAAAAAGAAATGGGCAGACTGGATGGGCCTTGCGGTCCTTATCTGCCGTCAACTTCTATGTTTCTATGTTTCTATACCTGGTAGGCATACACCAATCAGTAAAAATTGGTCCCCACATCTCTACTCCCCTGCCAGTCACTACTGCTGTCCCCCAAGGCTCAGTCCTGGGCCCGTTACTTTTCTCAGTTTTCTTAAATGATCTCCTGAAGGCCTGCCCACACACATCCATCCACATGTACGTGGATGACACCATACTGTATGCCTGTGGCCCATCCGCCAGAGTTGTGGCCGATGCCCTTCAACAGGATTTCAACACAGTTCAGCACTGGTTCCGCTTCAACTAGCCATTCCTAAATGCCAAGAAAACCATATCGCTAACCTTCGGCTCGAAGGCAAGACTCTCCCACCTAGCCGCTCGGCCTTCATTCCTAACCTTAGATGGACCCCCCCCTGGAGGTATGCACCACCTTCAGATACCTGGGGGTCTGGCTAGACCAGCACCTGGATTTCTCCACACACATCGAATCAATTCATAAGAAGCTTCACCCTAAACTTGGCACCCTTTTTCGCAACAAGGGTTGTATCCCCACACTATCCCAAAAGGAAATTGTTCAAAAGATGATTCTTCCACTACTTGACTATGGTGATATAGTGTATGCCTCTGCTCCCCCCCTCCTCCCTAGCCAGCCTGGACATACTGTTCTGTTCCTTCTGTTGCTTCATCTTGGAATGCCCGAAATTGACCCACCACTGTGACCTATATAGCTCCCTAGTCCTGCCTTCACTCCAGGCCCGCAGACAGATCCACTGCGCTAGGTCTATAGCCAAATACTAGTTGCAGTTCCTTCCCCCATATCTCGAATCAGCCCTCTCAACACAGCCCCCACCCACCTACTCCCTCAGAAGCGTGGACTCCAGGCTTCTCCATGTCCCATTCATGGGCACATCCAAAGGCCAATCAGCTTTCAAATATCACATACCCAAACTCTGGAATTACCTGCCCGCCGACATCAGGCATACCACCAACTCCCTGCAACTTAACCTCCTCCTCCGCAATCACTTCACCACCACCTGCACATGCGTTTAGACTTGGGAAGTCTTATGTCCGCAGGTCCCAAGCTGAGCTGAGCGTTCATAACACAGCCTTCCTGCCAACCATTGTAATTGCAGTTACATCCTCCTACTGTCTCTGTAAATTGACTTGCAGCCTGTACTCACATCGATTGTATCTCAATGTATGTCAAGTTGTTGGTATTATTACTGCTGCATTCCCCTGTTATCACTGTATATATGCCCTGCTGATGGTACGCTCCTCAGATGCATTCAATGTATTGTATAATTGTCTGGTATTGTATTGCATTGTATTTTAGCCTGTGTCTTCCCTGTACCCTATTTCCCCAGGACGCATCTGGAATCGAGTGGTACACCGCTCAGTATGCCTTTCCTGGTTAAACTCTTAAATAAATAAATAAAAAAAGGTTGCTAAACATGTCATTAACCTCTGAGGAGACACTGAGATCTTCATAATCAAGGGACAGAATTAGGGACTGTTTCAGAAATGCTGATAGCTTCCCTATGCTGTAATTACTACAGTGGGTGCTTCTATGTAATGCCCCTAGGTAGTACTAGTTAGTGTGCTATCTTTGTGTAAATTTAAAGTGAGATGAGAGCCCAGCCATACCCATAAATACCTTAAGCCAGAAACTAGATTTATAAGCTCTCCATTTTGTGAATGCTGCTTATAGCAGTCACTGTATCTTATAACAAGTGCAAAATATCCAGTAGGACCATGGAACGGATTATTGCAAATGTACGTATATCAAGCCCACAGCTTTCATAAGTCTGTTATAGAAGAGAAAAGTAAATTTAGTAACATCTAGGAACAGTGGAGCTCTTTTAATGATAATATTGTCAAAAAACAGTGATATGTAAGTGGAAATTTGGAAAACAGTAGTTTTACTCCTAGTCAACATAAACAGTACTCTCCACAACAGTCTGAGGCCTTGATAGAATGCTTCAACTACATACAGAATAATGCATGAGGTGGTGTGTTTAATGAGACTTTACACACTCATCTGAGGTGTTGGATGCTACATTAACCCCAAGAGCGAAGCTCAAGGGGTTTATTTAAGCATCCGACTCAGAGTATGTGTGTAAAATCTCGAGTTAAACACACCACGCCATGTTTTATTTTATATAATTGTTGGGAAGCCTTTTCTCACCACAGCAATTATATAAAATAAAACAGCCACAGTCCTTTCAGGATGAAGTGCTATTATTCTCCACAGTCACTGTGCTGGCTTGCTTGTTTAATCAAGAAAGTCAACTGCTGAGAGGCATTTTTTTAATCCACTTGACTTACCACCGAGTGATAGAGCGAGGTGGCCAGCTTTCTGGCACTGTGTACAGGGAGAGTGGTGACAGGCGCATGCGTGGAGCAAGGGAAATCAGGTGCATGTTCACCGCTATAACCCATGGGTTATAACGGCGAATTATAACTGAGTTCCCCTATGGGAGAAAAGGCTCCCCAGTTATTATAGTATGATAATTGAAAAATGCAACAGCACTAACTCATGTATTCACAGTTTGTTGTAATAAATGCCACTTCTGTGTTTCAGAGTTTTTTCAGCTATTGTTTTTGGTGCAATGGCCTTAGGACAGACAAGTTCATTTGCTCCTGACTATGCCAAAGCAAAGATGTCAGCAGCCCACATGTTTATGCTGTTTGAGCGAGTTCCCAGTATTGACAGTTTCAATGAAGGAGGAGTCAAACCTGTAAGTTTTATTTACGTTCATTCACTGTTTTCTGTTGAAGCAGTAACAGGGAAGGCAGTGTAGTCAAGAAGTGTTAGAGCAAAGTCATGAGAACCAAGAAACACAAGGTTCTAATTTCATTGCAGCCACTGTCACACTAGCTTTGTGCAAGTTACTTCTCCTCTTCTTTGATTTATTGGTTGATTGATTGATTGATTTAATTGATCTCAAAAGTTCTACCAGGACCTACTGAGCTGGGAGCATCTCTTTTCCAGATGTGTCCTGGGTGAGGTTGAAGGGGAAGGGGAGAGTACAGTATAATTACAAAATACTAAGTTCAGAAAATGCAATAATATGTAGATAACTCCAACAAAAATTAGCAATTCGCTGGTAATGCTTCTGGGCAGAAAACAAGCAATACAGTAACTGTGCAGAAGAAGAACACCATGAACAGTATCAGTGTACAGCAATGCAGTACTCAGCAGGGGTGAGGGTAATGGAAGAAAACTGAGGGAGGGAGGGCTGTACTAATAATAACAGTGCAGGGTGGAGGGCAATGGACAATGTCCAGGACCCAGTGTCAGGGGCAACTACAGGAGTGAGTAATAAAATCCCAAAGCAAAGATTTCAGAGCATGAAGGGAAGGAGCAGAATGAATGGAAGGAGGGAGGGACCACCAGATTTAGGGAAGTAGAAACAGAATGCTGCTTGCCCAACAGAAGATTTCATTTGGAGAGCATGCTGCAAAAGGATACAAGTTTGTAGGTGGAAGAGAGGCAAGGTAAGAGGGGAGGGAGCCAAGCCAGGATTTGGAGATAAAGGAGACACAGTGGGCAAGGCACCTGGCACCAAGGAGGAGGAGAGAGAGAGAGAGAGAGGTGTACAAAGAACAGTGGTGATTGTGCAAGGGACTGTCAAAGGCAGATTGACAGAAGGTGTGAAAGAGGGGGTCCAGTTTGGCCAGGGTAGACTTGGGAACAGTACAGTAAATTATATTACTATAGTCAAAAATGGGGAGTGTCATCTTCGAGGTGATCTCTCTGGGCAAAAAGAGGGATTTTCCTCTTATTCCTGTAAAGTGTAGCAAGCTTGAGGTGGAGCTTCTGGTGGATTTAATTGAAAAATTATATAATCTAAAGATCAATGAATTTATTATTAATTGGATTTCAAACTGGCTATCTAATAGGACCCAGCGTGTAATCATTAATGGCCATTTATCTGATATTGGCAATGTTACCAGTGGTGTCCCATAGGGTTCTGTGCTGGGACCCTGCCTGTTTCAAATCTTTATAAGCAATTTAACCATAGATTGTCTTTCCTCTTCAACAAAATACGCAGATGATGTAAAAATAGGAGGACCATGTCTGACCATGGACCAAATAGATACTATTCAGTCAGATTTAAATAAAATATCCAACTGAGTTATCTAACGGAAGATGCTGTTGAATCCCGACAAGTGCAAGGTTATACACTTGGGTGCGTTAAATCAGCAGGCGATTTACCTTTAGCTGGAAAAAAACTTATCAGCACAGCAAATGAAAGGGATCTGGGGGTGAATATTTCTACGGATTTCTGTCCCTCGATACAGATTAATGAGACCATCTCAAAATCTAATAAAGTCATTTGGTCTATTAGGTGTAATATAAAATCTAAGGATAAGAGCGTTTTAATGCCCTTGTATCGAGTTTATGTCCGGCCTCATTTAGAATATGCTTCCCAACTATGGAGCCCCTTCAAAAAATCTGACATTAACTTACTTGAAAAGGTCCAGAGAAAATACACTGAACATATTAAAGGATTATATAATGATCCTTATGAATCCAGACTTAGTGTACATCCTTGAATCTGATGTCATTAGCTGTTAGACGTGTGCAGGGTGATCTCTTGTTTATGTATGATGTCATTCAAGACCCTTTTCTAATTACTGAACTGGGACTTGAGTTCAAACAGAACCCATATAATACAAGAGAACATCCTCTTCAATTGTATGGTGAAACTTTCAACATGATGGCAAGGAAATTTTTCTTCTCTCTACGTATTATAAATCCTTGGAATTCTTTGCCTGAGGATATTGTTATTAGTAGTTCTAAAAATATGTTTAAAAATCGCCTGGATAACTATACAATATCTGGTAACCTGATTAGTTATTATTAGTACCATCAAGAGCATTATGGGCACATAAGCCCCCTGGCTCTTACAAACCTTAGTATGAACCTTAGTATGATTGCATTCATATGTGCAGAGAAATTGAGGAGGTGGTCTAGCTTCACCACTCCAAAATTTAAAACTGGTCTAAAGTAGAACCTTAAAAAAAATGAGATGCTGCATTGCAGTTGGGTATCATGGGTAAAATAAAATCAAGTATTTGTATTAAGGTAAGTTGCACATTATTGTGATTGTTCCACATTATTTTGTTGTCTCTCCATACAACATAATAGATAACAGCTTGTCACTTAAACAGGCCATAGTTAGTGGTGCCTCTGATCTCTGTACCACTCCCCCGGCCAAAAGCTCTGTTCTTAAGTTCCATCCTTAGGAGGTTCCAGTTTTATTAGACCTTTCTCAGTAATCCCCAGTTACTGTGTTCTGGTGGTGATGTCCTCAATGTATTAGCTCAGTTCAGGGGTCTTTCATTTCCATGATTTCCCGGTGTGGGAGAGGGAATCATGTTAAATTAGATTTGCAAAACTTAGTGTGGTGATTAGAAAGCGATAAAAGAGGCAGAAGACATTGGATATATATGAAAGGTGGCCTTCATGATCCAACAAGACCATTCCCCAGCTGTCTTAGCAGTTATAACTGAATATGTTACTTCTATCTAAAAATCTTTCTAGTCTTGCCATCTTAGTCTTGCTAACATCCCTAACTGGTGATTTCAGTGCTAATTGTTAATGTGGCATTTCAGTAGATTTACAGTGTACCAGTTTAATATACAGATTTTTTGTTTATGTCATTATCCTTCTGAAAATGGTAATTGTAGGCATGGTACTTGCTGTGACACTAGAAATCATGATCCATAATGGCCGTTCAATAGATAACCTTCTTAAAAACTTTTTTTTTCCTGTTGATAGTTCCATTTCTTTTTATGGTTGAATTACAGAAGTCTAACTGAAAGAACGTATGCCTTTTTACAAAAGATAACTGTAAGATAATCTATTAAGTGAAATGTCAGAAATATGGAAATAATTAAAAAATTATTTCAATATACTAATTATGGAAAATTACAGACATTTATCAGATTTTCAAAGTAGTCATGACAGCAGCAGAGAGAGCTGCCTCCTTAGTGTATGGCATCCTTTATAATCAGCACAGTATATCTGGCAGCTGTATTAAGGAGAACAGTATCAATGGAGGGACAAGCACAACTGACTGCAACACAACAACCTGCCCACAAACTTTGATACGGTTCCAGTGTTTTGAGATTATGAAACACTAGCAAGTTGCTACTGTTATTCCCCGACAAAGTGGCGTACAGCCATGAAACATTGGATTTTTTAAATTGTTTATGTGGAGGAAGAATAAAAAAGAAACAATGTGTGGATTACTCAGGCATGGAACCTCCTTGTTTCTCAGATTTTAAATAAATTAGTTTTACACTGCTGCAAAGAATTTTAAGTATGTATGCAAAGCAAAACATTATAAATCAACAGAGAGAAAGGGAATGCTTTTAGGGCTCAAAACAGTATACACGTCCTAATACAGTGTTAGTGTTTAATTCGTAACCCTATACGAATGTGTGGAAGACTGCAAGAGTGATTTTCAGGAGGGTGGAGCTTTGCCAGGAAACTGGGATTTTGAGTGGTCTAGCTGAAAAGTAGAGCCACTGTTCTGCCAAAGCAGGGAATCATGGGATACTGCAGGCTGCAGACAGGACTTTTGTACTCACTTCTGAAGTCAGCATTTAAAAAAAAAAATGTTTTGATCTCCAGCACAGGTGAGTCACAGTCCGCCATGGTATGGAGGAAGGCTCAGCATGGACTGACACCCAGTGATATAAATGTTTCTGGCCTCAGTAGATGCCACACTTAGGGAGGGTTTTAGGCATGATGTGAGGTTCCCCCATCCCCTTACTGGAAGTCCTTCACCCACCTGACTACCGACAGTCACTGCTGGATTGAAGAATACTGTGGATTGAAGTCAAGGTCTCACATAGCCCCCCTGACCTGTCTGCCCATGTACCTCTGTAGAAGGGCTACAACTGGTCTAGATGTGCAAGGCCTGCAAGAGGGTTGCTTTTCTAGTTCCCTACTCCCCATAATGTTATTAAAAGAAGCACTTATACTTGAGCAAAGATCTTCAAGGCAGCACTGAACCTGGAAACACTCTGATTCTAGCATCTGGGCGGAGCTAGGAGTCAGCTAAAACTCAGTTTCAAACAATACTGAGTTTCAAAACTTGCATCCCTGACAGTCTGTGTAATGTTTGTGGATAACTTCTCCCATCAATCTATCAACTGTTGGCGAAAGAATATCAATTCCTCTTAATGTAATTTCTGACATTGCTACCCCCCAGCATTTTCTGATGCCCTCTTAAAGTTTCTCCTGGTACAGTTTTGAGCATATTGATACCCTTGATGATACAGTAAATATCCTCCTAAGAATTTTGTATACCATCATCAAGCCTCTACTTAACCTTCTCATTTCCAATGTAAACATCTCCAGCTCTTGTAGTTACTCCTTGTAACTCCCCCTCCCCCCAAGACCAGCTATCATTTTTATGTTTGCTTGCATGCATGTGCAAGAAACATAGTGCCATCATCCAAGTTTTCGGAGGTGTGGCAGCCATCTTCCAATTCAGTCAGTGTGTTTGCAGGCGTGGCCCCAGGTCTCCAATCACTGCTGCAGCTGTCTATGACAGCAGTTGAAAATGCAGTGGCACACAGTTGAAAGGGAGAGCTCTGCATCAGTGAGCAGAGCTCCCCCCTCCACACGCATGCATATTGCATGCTCACGAACTCCCCCACGCACATACTGTATGCACATGGGGTGCCCAGTCCCGTCGGCTCCACGCCCACAAAGCTTTCCAGGTGTCATGCTGGGAGCCCACCCCAGCATGGCACAAGTCCATATGTCCGACGGGTGCCCAACTCTGTCGGCCCAGGCCCCTCCAAAACAGCTTTACAGCTGCCACGCTGGGAGCCCACTCCCAGCGTGGCACAAGTCCATATGGCCGATGGGGTGCCCAATCCCCATCGGCAACAGGCCCACCCCAAACAGCCTTCAAGCCACCACGCTGGGAGCCACCCCAGCGTGGCAAACGTCCCCACGCCACCTTCTTTAAAACCTGTAGACAAGAAAACGTCCGTCTGCTCTCCCAGCCCACCAGCCCACCCACTGTGCACTCTGCCTCCCACACCCCACCCCATACTTACCTCTGGAGTCCGGGCGTGGACGATCTTCCTGTGGACCGGAACACGTCTGCACTCTTCAAAGCCGACCGTGAACTGAGAAAATGCCGTATAATGTAATAAATAGGTTTTTTCAACTTTAATGCATATCTCAGGCATTTTTTTGGAATTTTGGCACCAAATTTTCAACATGGGGTTTTTGGGACCCCTCCTCATGAATTCTTGAACTGTCATGGCGTTAATCGGGCCCGAAGGGTGATTACGCAGTCACTGCACGAAATCACCTTTCAGTACTGATTAATGAAACGACAGTGGCAGTGTTCATAAGGTGGGCTCTCAAAAAGCTTATGATGCAAATTTGGTGAAAAAATTCCTAAAAATTACTGTTTTACGAGCATGCGTTGCGCAGTTCCTACACACGCTCGTAAGTTTGCGAATTTTTAATATTTGCACTCCAGATTTTCAACATTACCATTTTGCCACACCTCCTTATGAGCAGTACAGCTGTCAGTTTTCACATCTCACCCAAAATGTGTTTCCGAGCATGTAGCGCACAATGGCGCAGTCGGTGTGCGAAATCAATGTATGGGACACATTAAGAAAATCACAGTGACACTGTTCATGAGCAGAGGTCTTAAAATAGCTATGCTGAAAATTTGGTGAAAAAATTCCTAAAAATGACTGTTTTACGAGTGTGCGTTGCGCAGTTCCTACGCACCCTCGTAAGTTTACAAATTTTAATATTTTCACTCCAGATTTTCAACATTGCCATTTTACCATACCTTCTTATGAGCAGTACAGCTGTCATTTTTCACATGTCGCCTAAAATGTGTTTCGCATGTAGCGCGCAAATGAGTCGAGTCGGGTGTGCGATTCAATGTTTGGGACAGATTAAGAAAATCACAATGACACTGTTCATTAGCAGAGGTCTTAAAATGGCTATGTTGAAAATTTGTGACAAAAGTCCATAAAATGACTGTGTTACGAGTGAGCATTGCGCAGTTTCCACGCACCCTCCCCTCGTAAGTTCATGACTTTGTAATATTTTCAGTCCAGATTTTCACCAGTGGCATTTTTTCACACTTCCTTATGAACAGTACAGCTGTCATTTTTCACAACATGGCCAAAATGTGTTTTCACACTTTCAGCGCTGAAATGCGTGGTCGCTGTGAGAAATCATTGTTCGAGACAGATAAAGAAAATCACAGTGACACTGTTCATGTTCGGAGGTCCCAAAATGCCTGTGTTGACAATCTGCTGTAAAAAATCCCCAAACTAATTACATTACGGGTGTGCGTTGCACAGTTTCTATGCACACTCGTGACTTCACCAGTTTTTTTAATATTTTCACTGCAGATTTTCAACATTGACATTTTTTACACCTCCCCATGAACAGTACAGCTGTCATTTTTCACATCCTGTTCGGAATATGTTTTTGCACCTGTGGTGCTAAATGCCGTAGTCGCTGTGTAAAATAAGCTTTCGGCTAACAAACTGATATTGCCGCTGTTGATGAGGTGGGGGGTCACAGAAAAACCCATGTTGAAAATTTGGAGTGAAAATACCAACGAATGCCTGAGGCGTTAGGGTTTCCAACCATAACGCCCCACCCTGTAGAGAATGATAGGCATCAGGGATATGACTTGGGATTCTTGCCTGTAATGCTCATACCATTCCATACCCTGCAGTCAGTGAGAGGCATTGAAGTATGCCTTGGACTCTTCTGCCCCAAAGTTCACCCTGTTCTCCTATATCACACCCATCCCACCATATTTCCTGATGGAATGGGGTGCGCATAAGGGCCAAAGACCCCAAGGCATACCGTGACACTTGTCAGTGTCTGCAGGGTATGGTGTGGTGAAATGGCGTGGTCATTATGCCTGACGACCCAAAGCCACACCCTAATGCCTGTCAGTCTCTACGGGGTGGTGGTGGGCTTGGCTTCAGTTGAATACGTCACTGCCATTCCTATTATGCAGCTCTGTAACTCCTACGCTACCAATGCCAATGCCAGCAAGCAAACATTCGGCATTGACAAATGCTAGTTATTGACCTTCTCTATCTGGACCCATTCAAGCATGCCCGTACCTTCAGTATTCTGAAATGTGGGAAACAGCAATTGCTCACAACACTCTAGAAACATAGAAACATAGAATTTGACGGCAGATAAGGACCGCTTGGCCCACCCAGTCTGCCCATTTCCCTGCCTAATGGAGAAGCTGCAGATCCTAGTTTACCGACAGCCTACTTCTTCCTGCCCCCACCCCCTAAAATTGCCATATGACTGTCCCATGCATTCTTAAATTCCACCACTGTTTTTGACTCCACAGCCTCCTCCAGAAGGCCGTTCCATGCATCCACAGCCCTCTCTGTGAAAAAAATACTTCCTTACATTACCTCTGAGCCTTCCATCTTCAAATTGTGCCCCTTGTTTTTGCACTCTTTTTCTAAAAGATGCTACCCTCTTGGACTTTGTTGATTCCTTGAGGTACTTGAAAGTTTCTATCATGTCCCCTCTCCCTCCTTTCCTCGAGGCTATACTTATTAAACTCCTTAAGTCTCTTTTCATATGTCTTCCGGTGCAGACCCTGCACCATTTTAGTTGCCCTCCTCTGGACTGCCTCCATCCTGTTTATGTCTTTGCGGAGATTGGGTCTCCAGAACTGCACGCAGTACTCCAGAAATGGTCTCACCAGTTGTCTGTACAGAGGGATAATAACTTCCTGTTTTCTACTGGTGATACCTCTCCCTATGCATCCCAGAATCCCCCCAGCCCTCCTTATTGCCCTCTCACATTGCTTGCCCACCTTTAGGTCATCTGCTGTAACTACCCCAGGTCCCTTTCCATTACTCTAAAGAATCATCAGAACACTATACAGCAGCAGAACTGTGCTTTGAGACAAATTAAAATTACATTCTTATCATAATTCTTGATCTTCTAAGAATAACTTCTCCATTGATTCACACTAGAGATTCTCAGCTGGAGGTGCTAGACTCCAGCAGGAGCCAGAATGTTTCAGAGGATTGGTGCTGTGGTAGGCATCGTGTATGCCCGACATAAGACACCATGTAGATTTACTGCAGCATCAGCCCTCAACCACCTTAACATCTTTTAACCAAAGAAATGAGCACCTTAACCTAACAAGATTCTATGCACTTAAACTAGGCGTATAAGATAGCCCTGGTGGCCCATGGAAGACGGGCCACCAAATCCAGTGGCAGTGTCTTCATAGCCCAAACCAAGTATAAAGAGGTGAAGATCAACACAACCATACTGGAGTGAGTCTGTAGTATGGTGGGCATGCATGTAAATCCAGTGGTGAAGATATTCTTAGAAGATCAAGAATTACAGTAAGAACATAATTTTAATACCTTTCAAAAATCAATCTTCACCATTGATTCTCACTATTGTATCAGAGTAGCAAGCTCAGAAAAAGTACCCTGGCTGAAGGCTCAATCAGGATAACAATCCATTCAGGATTGTCCTGCCAAAGATGGCGTACTGCCTGGCATGGACATGCAAGGCATAGTGCTTAGTAAAAGTGTGTAGAGTGCTCCAAGTTGCAGCTCTGCAAATTTCTCCAATAGGCACAGAGCGTATTTCTGCCAGGGATGTGGTAACCACTCTAGTGGAATGGGTGTGTATGCTGCCTTCCATTTTAAACTGAGCCATGGCATAGCAGTGGTGAAGGAAATACACAGTCCTGGCAGAAACACACTTGATTGCAACAGGATGTCTCTTCTGATTAGGATCAAAGGAGACAAAGAACTGTTCGGATTGTCTGAAGTTCTTGGTTCTGTCCAGATAAAACCTAAGGGCCCTCTTAACATCCAGTAAGTGGAGAGTAATTTATTCCTCATTCTGAAAGTTGGCAAAGTAGGTAGGCAGGACTAAGACCTGGTTAAGATGGAACTCTGAAACTACTTTTGGTAGGTACTTGGGGTGTGTACAGAGAACTACCGCGACTTTATGGAAAACAGTATATGGAGGATCTGTGACCAAAGCATGCGTGCAGGGGTGATAGCCGCCAGAAATCCAGCTTTTCTTTTTTTTTCAACTTTGTTTTTATTGGTTTAACTGTATGTAACACAGTACACAAAGCCCATAGGTAAGCACTTTAAATGTACCAGACATTACAGTGTAATGGGAAACATCATTTTTACAGTAAGGATTGGATATACCCCTATCATTTGGTGCATCATGGGGGTGATCACTAAAATTTGTTAATATACATTTCCAACAAGTGAGTATGAAAAAAGGCCCTTACTGCCATGAGCAGGTATAACCAAGAACAAATAGTAGTTTAAGATCGTGCACCCTTTGAAGTGGGTATAGCTTCCCCCTAATCCAATAATAGGAGTGAACAACATGTTGAATTAAGCAGTGCTGTAACCATCAAACTGGCTTAAACTATCCATTACAGCAATATTACTGTATTTCCACTAACAATAACTTTTTTTGTTTAAATTTTATCTTGATATAGATGCAAAAAGATAACAGTATCAGACCTGTTGTGTAATAATAACGTAACATAATAAGGCACATTATTTTTCTTTTTTTTTAAATGGTGTGCCTGCCTATAAAAATGCAATCTGAACCATTTAAAAAAATAAACACAGCGTTTAACAGTTAAAGTGTCAGAACTTTAGCTCCAAGAACATGAGCACCCCAGATGCTTCTTCATCGGACAGTAGCCACCATTCGACGCAGGTCTGATCCATAGCATATGCACATGCCCATGCCCGAGGAAAAAACAAGGCACCAAAAGTTACTGGCCCAATGTAGAAGACAGGCACCATGTTTAGTAATTTAAGTGCACCATCAGGGGATGCCATTTTGATCCCACCCCCCCAGCCATTACTCTTCTTAGCTAAATCTCCATGTATTACATTTCTCAATGTACTTACAGACAAGTATATGATCTTGGCCATGGGCAAAAGGGGATGAGGACAGTGGGCAAATTAGGTGCAGTGAATAAAACATGCATCTGAATCCCACTACAGTTTAGTCTCTATCCTCAATAGCCTTGTCGGAGTCTTGCTCTATGGTTCAACACTCCCGCTCCATCCAATCTACAAACTTGGTAGCCTCTCCAGCATCAGCAAATTGGTATGTTCTCTCCCCAAACATGACCTTCAAACTGGCTGAC
Source organism: Neoceratodus forsteri (assembly GCA_016271365.2). Lineage (NCBI taxonomy): Eukaryota > Metazoa > Chordata > Ceratodontiformes > Ceratodontidae > Neoceratodus > Neoceratodus forsteri. Next base: position 1,836,750,432 of record CM057456.1, read on the forward strand.
ATTAATAAAATGTGATGGACACCCAATTGACTCAATCAGGCTCACACGCCATCAAAGTTCTTCCAAAGCTGGCGGGTGGCATAACTCAAGTAGGGAAATAAGTGAATCTTGTTGCTCTGCCACTCCATAGGGCCCTGTTGTTTAGTATGTAGCAGGATAGTGTCCCTCTCTAAAACATTACTAGTACCACCAGTAAAGTACATGGGGGTAGCTCATTTGTAGTTGTTCAGCTTCTCCCTCCATGAGGACTGACGCAATACATTTTTAAGAGGGTGACCAGCTCATCCATGTTTAGGACATCTCATATGAAAGAAACAATAAAGTCCTTTGGGTGTTCTCCTTCTGCTCCTTCAGGGAGTCGTAAGATCCAAATGTGAGTAGCTTGTGCAACATTTTCCAAATTTTCAAGTCTCCTATGGGATCACTGTGTTCTCCTTGGTAAGCCCTGATGACACCGTTAAAGCTGTTCTTAGCCGTTTTAGAGGTAGACTTCATTTCCCCCTCTAGTAACCCTGTTTTTGTATCCAGCATTTTCCACCTTTTTATCCAAAGTTTGGATAGCTTTGAGTAGAGTGGCATTTGAGGGTTGCTGCATAGGCTCTTCCTCGGCTTCTGGGGTAGGCTCTTTACTCGTGCCTGGCTTGCGATCCTTGGGTTGGCTCCTTCTCCTCTGGCTCCGTGTTTATGTCCTCTGTCCATAACTCTAAAATGGTATATCGTAGAAGTTCCAAAACATTGTTTTTTTTTTTCGCCTCTGCTGATATTCTACTTTCAGATGAACTGAACTAGAGCTGGTTAAATAAGGTTTAAATGACAAAAGTCACTGTTTATAACTGTTATCTACAGAGCACTACAAATTTGCTGCTTCAAGCTCAGCAGTTGGCCATGCCCCCAGAAATCCTGCTTTTCAAGTTAACAAGTTTAAGTCACATGTCAAAATAGGCTCAAAGAGCTTGCAAGTGAGCATATCCAGCACAAGACTGATGTCCCAGGGAGCTGCTGGCTTCCTAAAGGGAGGCCTTGTGTGTAAAATGCCCTTGAGAAACCTCTTGAACAGTGGCAGCTGTTCCAGATAGTGGTTACCAATGGGCCTATGGTATGCCAAAATAGCACACAGGTGGACATAAGTTGTGCAATACTGCAGGTCAACATCAGAAAGGTTCTGGAGGTACTCCAGAACCTTGTAAGGTGGACATCTTAAGGTGTCCATGTGAGTTTTGGAGCACCAAGTGGAAAATCTTTTCCATTTGGCTGTGTATGTCTTCCTGGTGGAAGGGTTACATGCAGCCGAAAGAATTTCAAAGACCCCCTGAGATACCTAGTACTTATTCACTTCTCTCTCTTCAGAAACCAGGCCAAAGGTGAAGAGAGAGCAGGTTGGGATGGACCAACTGACCCTGTGTCAGCAAGTTCATCCTGAGTAGTAGAGTCTTCAATTTGCTGACTGAAAGTCTGTATAAGGAGGAAACTATAACTATCAAGGCCAGCAGGGAACCACTAGAATCATCTTACTCCCTTGTGTCTCCATTATGTGCAATACTCTGAATGAGAGGGATTAGAGAGAATGCATACAGAAAGAGATATAGCTATGGCAGCCTGAATGCATCCTGTCAGAAATCACCATGTCCTAGATTTCTAAAGCAGTATCAAGGCAGTTTGGCAATGAGTGGGAATACAAAAAGGACTATATCTGGGGTGCCCCACTCATGAATAGCAATCTCATGAGCCCACTTATGAGGACTGGTCTCTGTTTGACTAAGCTCATCTGCCAGAGTGTTGTGGACTCTTGACAGATACATTGGTTGGAGCAGGATCTCCTGGCTCAGGCACCATTCCACTACTTTCATTGCCTCCCTGCAAAGAGGGTAAGAGTATGTTCCTCATTACGTGTTGACATAATACATGGTCTGTCTGAAGGAGGACTGTTTTGGGGCTGACCAAGTCCACTAGGGCTTTCAGATCATAAAAAACTGCTTGAATCTTCAACACATTTATGTGGCGATGAGTCTCTTACTGGCCCCAGACACCGTGTTCCAGAAGACTCTGATCGTGGTCTCCCCACCCCAGCAGGGAGGCATCTGTGGTGAGAACCACTTCCAGTTCTGGTGGGGAAAAGGGGAAGCCTTGCAGGTTTTCTTGCGCTGACCACCATATCGAGGACCTTAGCAGGGGTTTGGTCACCTGAATGGGGTGGTTCTGAGGGTGCAGTGCTTGTGACCATTGAGCACTGAGAATCCACTTAGTAGTCCTCATGTGTAGCTGTGTCAGGGGCACTGTGAACAGTGAGGAGGCTATCAGACCCTGAATGCATTGTATGGAGTGGGGTTGCACGGTCTTGTGTTCCATGATGTAGCATGTCATCTGCAGAATTGCTTATAGCCTGCTTTCTGGAAGAAAAACTGAGCCTGGGTTATATCCAGAACAGCTCCTATAAACAGCAGTTGCTGGAAGGGTTTGAGCTGAGACTTGTCGAGATTCAGCAAAACTCCTATGGAAGTTAGGAACAGAGAAGCAGTGGCCTCTGCCTGTTCCATTTCCTGTTTGGACAGGCTTGAAATCAGCCAGTCCAAGTATGGGAAGACTTGGATTCCCACTTTTCACAGGTGCATTGTGAGTACTGCAAAACACTTTGTAAAGACTTGTGGCATTGAGGAGAGCCCAAAGGGGAGAACTCTGAACTTGTAATGCTGTCTCAGCACAATTAAATGAAGGTATCTGTGGTGGCCGGGGTGCATCAGTATGTACTGGTATGCATCTTGCATATCCAGGAATGCTAGCCAGTCCTGAGGTTTCAAATAGGGTAGCAGACAGCCCAGAGAAATAATTCTGAATTTTTCTCGATCCATGAATTTGTTCCGATTTTAGAGGTCAAGAATGGGACGCATACCCCTTGATTTCTTAGGGACTACGAAGCAGTGGGAGTAGAACCCTGTGCTGTTCTTATTCTGGCACTAGTTTCAGTGCTTTGTTGCTCAGAAGGCCCACTATCTCCTGCGACAGATGCTGTGACATGTGAACTGACAAAGGGCACTGCCTTCTGGGTGGATAATCGGGGGAAGGGGTGTTCTGTGAAATCCAGTGAGTACTCCTCTCGGATAATCCTGAGGACCTACTTATCTTTCGTGATGAACTCCCATTGACAGTAAAACTGTGCCAGGTGCCCACCACTGGAGAGGAGAGATCTGCCTCGGGCAGCTTAGGTACGACCAGGTCTGGAGCTCCAGATAGTGGCACAAAGAACTTTCAACACCTGTGCCTTCAGCTGTGCTTTCTTTTGAGGCTGTGGAGGTTGATTTTTGTTATTTTGGGCTCCCTTGCCTCTACCACGCTTGTGAAAGGATCCCTGTCCCTTGCCTCTCTGGGAGTTAAAGGGAACTAGTCTGAAGGTCTTAGGAGTCACTCTAGTTTCATTAGATGCCATAAGAGCTGCTCAACCTGCTGTCAAAACAGGCAATTGCCATTGAAGGGGACATTGATTACCTGTTGCTGCACATCCTGGGCAAAGCCAGCAGTCCACAGTTAGGAGTGCTACCTGATGCAGATGCCTACAGCTGCAGAATGAGATGCTGCATCAAAGGCATCCATAGAGCCCAGGAGGCCATGAGGCCAGCAGCCAGATGGTCCAACCCAGGGGTCACGAGCCCAGCTTTCCAGGGGCTCCCCTGTGACATGCGATGACTGGATTTAGCAGCTGGAGCTGCTAGCTTGGCTGTGAATCTCCGTGACCAATCGCTGAACTGTGCGGCTGTGCAGGGGTGGGTGAAATCCACTCCAAAAAAGACTTTGTTCTTTACTTTGGCCCAATTGGAGCCCAGGATGCCACAAGGCCAGCAGCTAGGTGCCCAACACAGAGGTTGCAAGACCAGCTTTCCAGAGGCTCCCCTGTAATAGCTGGAGCTGCTAACTTAGCTGTGAATCTCCACAGCCAATCGCTGAACTGTACGACTGTGTGGGAGTGGGTGAAAGCCGCTCTAGTGACTCTTAAGGCCCACCTACGCAAGCAGTCCCACGTGAGAGTTTCCAGTGTGAGTGGCACAGCGTGAGTGGGAGTCCTCGAAGGGATTCACCAGAGGGGAGATGCCAGGACACCAGGAGTCTCTTGCTAACTGCTCCCCTGCTAGTATCAGTATTGTGAGTAGATAATGGTTTACTTAAGCCTCCTATCTAATGTGCTGTTGTAACTTGTATACTGTAATTCTGTGCTGAGTTGCACTCCTGCCATCACTAGAGGGGCCTACCTGGGCAATATTCACTAAACTCTATTTACTTACTCAGTGAGAATCTACATAGGCACCAAGGTTGTTTAAACAGCCCTTCCACCTTTTTACTAAGTAGGGATACAGCAAAATTTTATTTTGCTGGCAAAAGTCTGCCAAGTGGCAATTTTACTGTGAAATGTTTAGCGAGTACAGCGCAAATTCGCCTACCAAATCCCACCAAATTTATCCATTCTGCTCCTGGTGTCTAGTGGGCTCCCCCCACCCAGCTGTTGAAAATATTTTCCTGGTGTCTAGTGCCCCCCACCAACTGATCACTGGCCCAAATTAGTACAGTAGTTACCCCCCAACACATTTCTACCAACCCCATCCCCAGATCCCCAATCCTTACTTTAAAAAAACACTCCCTGGTGTCTAGTGGACCCCAACCCTGTTGTCAGCACCCACCTCGCTCCCCTCTGTACCCCAATCGGGCCACCGGCACAGCCCTCCACTCTTCTTCACTGCCAGCGGCCTGACTGAGCACCAAAATGAATGAGTGCATGCTTGTACAAGCACACACTCATTCATTGAAGCACACAAGCGCAGTAGCACTTTAATGAATGAGTACGTGATTATATAAGTACACACTCATTCATTGAAGCTAAGTCGGGCTGCCAGCCATGGAGGTGAGTGGAGGGCGTGCCAGTGGCCAAATTGGGGAACGGGGAGCAGGGTGGGTGCTGATAACAGGGTGGGGTCCACTAGACACCAGGGAGTGTTTTTTGATGAAAGAGTGGGGATCCAGGGAATGGGGGCGGGGAGAAATGTGTTGGCGGGGTAGGTTACTACTTATTTGGGCTGGGTGATGGGCCGGGGACCACTAGACACCAGGGAAGATTTTAATTTTGGGCCGGTGAGTGGCCGAAGGGGGATGTCAGTCACCATCAGGGGCAGCCAGCCTACCACCACACGTCTATAAAGTGAAGTTTTGTCCGCAAGCAAAATTTCGCCAGCTTGGGTGCAGAATTTTGCTCACAACCACAGGTGAAATTTCACCTTTTGCCCAGCAAAATATTTCAATGCACGAATTACGCAAAATATTTTGCTGGGTGAAATATTCCAGTTTCACACAACTCTATTACCAAGCCATCTAACATGCACTGACAAGCAGCAGGAAAATCCCAGCCTCTCCCTACAAAACAGGGTACTAAATGAGAAAAAGACCGAGGTAGAACGGTCAGTGGGGGAATGCTGCAACAGAAGGTAAAGCCATCAAAAAATGGAGAGCAATGAGTACCAATGCCTGTAGTCTGGGTAACAAGCTTCCTGAATTAGTGGCCTTGATGGAGGAGGAACATCTGGATATCGTGGCAGTCACAGAAACATGGTACACACAAAACCATGACTGGGACATAAACATACAAGGATACACTATCTACAGGAGGGACAGGAAGGGTAAAAGAGGAGGAGGAGGAGTAGCTCTTTACATAAGGGAAGGAATAAAAGCAACAGAACAAAAGGGTAAACAGGGAGGAGAAGAAGCACTGTGGGTAAATTTGGAGACAGACAATGGCACCACAATCCGCACAGGGGTTGTATACAGACCCCCTTCTCAGGGGGAGGAAATGGACAAGGAAATGATAGAAAGTATACTTAGAATGGCAGAAAAAGGGGAGGTATTGCTGATGGGTGATCTGAATATGCCAGATGTTAACTGGAGTGCTGTTGCAGCTGCCACTTCGAAGAGTGGAGTTACTCTAGATGCCCTACAGGGGGCATGCCTTAGACAACAAGTATTGGAGCCCACTTGAGAGGGAGCAATATTAGACTTGCTTCTCTCAAATGGAGACGGAGAGAGGATCACAGATGTAGAAGTGGGTAGCTAGCGACCATCGAACAGTATGGTTCACAATAAACACAGCAATAGAGTCAAGCCATACAAAGACAAAAGTACTGGACTTTAGGAGGGCTGACTTTGCCAAAATGGGTGAGTGCCTAAGGAATGCACTAGCAAATGGGCAGGAAGGAGGGGTGGAAGAACAATGGGGAATAATAAAAACTGCCATCACAGAGGTATTGAGCCTTTGTGTGAAGCAAATAAACAAAACAAAACGATGTAAGAAACCACTATGGTTCTCAAAGGAAGTGGCAGTGAAGGTTCAAGAGAAAAAGAAAGCATTCAGGAAGTACAAGGAATCACAGAAGGAGCAGGACAGAGAACTGTATCAGTTAAAGCAAAGGAGGCTGGGAAGGCAGTCAGAACAGCAAAGGCCCAAACCGAGGAAAAGATAGCCCTCCAGTTAAGAAGGGGATAAAACCTTTTATAGGTACATCAGGGGAGCGAAGGAAGACCAAGGGAGGGATAGTGAGGCTTAATAAAGGGGAGGGAGGGAGGGTGGGCAGAGGGAGACTGTGAAAAGGCAGAGGTACTAAACAAATATTTTGCTCAGTATTTACAAATGAAGAGAGGTGCACAAAACAAACAGTAGAAACACTCTGGATACAGAAGTTGATACCAGCCCATTTACAGAAGAAAAGGTTCTGAAATAACTCTTAAAACTGAAGGTGGACAAAGCAATGGGGCCTGATGGGATTCATCCCAGAATTCTAAAAGAACTAAGGGTAGAGCTAGTGACACCACTGACTACCCTTTTTAACAAATCATGGGAGGATGGGGTGGTACCCGAGGACTGGAGGAGGGCAGATGTGATTCCCCTTCACAAAAGTGGGAGCAAGGCAGAAGCAGGAAACTACAGACCTGTTAGTGTAACCTCAGTGATAGGGAAAATGATGGAATCAATTCTGAAGGAAAGAATTGTTGAGTATCTAGAGGCCAGAGGGGCACAGAACCCTAGGCAGCATGGATTCACAGCGGGAAGGTCATGCCAGACGAATCTGATAGATTTCTTTGACTGGGTGACCAAAGCAGTAGATCAGGGAGGGGCTGTGGACATGGCCTACCTAGACTTTAGCAAGGCATTTGACACAGTCCCACACAAAAGATTAATATACAAGTTAGCCAGCCTGGGAGTAGGTCCCAAGATGACAGCCTGGGTAAAGAATTGGCTGGAGAATAGGACACAGAGAGTAATAGTAAATGGAGTCCACTCTGAAGAAAAGAAGGTTATTAGTGGGGTACCGCAGGGTTCAGTATTAGGACCGGTCCTCTTCAATGTCTTTATAAGCGACATTGCAGAAGGACTGGAAGGAAAAGTATGTCTCTTTGCAGATGACACAAAGATCTGCAACAGAGTTGATGCACAGGGTGGGGTGGAAAGGATGAGAAGGGACTTGGCAAGGTTAGAGGAAGGGTCAAATGTATGGCAGCTTAGATTCAATGCTAAGAAGTGCAAGGTAATGCACCTGGGAAACAAAAACCCAGGGGAAGAGTACGCAATGTGGGGTGAGATACTAACAACAACAAAAATGGAAAGGGACCTGGGGTAGTCATATCAGATGACCTAAAGGTGGGCAAGCAATGTGAGAGGGCAGCAAGGAGGGCTGGGGGGATACTGGGATGCATAGGGAGAGGCATCACCAGTAGAAAACAGGAAGTTATTATCCCTCTGTACAGACAGCTGTTGAGACCCCATCTGGAGTACTGCGTGCAGTTCTGGAGACCCAATCTCCACAAGACATAGACAGGATGGAAGCTATCAGAGGAGGGCAACTAAAATGATGCAGGGTCTGCACGAAGGACGTATGAAGAGAGGCGAAGGAGCTTAATGTATAGCCTCGAGGAAAGGAGGAGAGGGGACATGATAGAAACGTCTCAAGTACCTCAGAGGAATCAACAAAGTCCAAGAGGGTAGCATCTTTCAAAAAAAGAGGTGTGCAAGAACAAGAGGGCACAATTTGAAGATGGGGGAAGGCGTTCAGAGGTAATTTAAGGAAGTATTTTTTCACAGAGAGGGTTGTGGATGCATGGAACGGCCTTCCGGAGGAGGTTGTGGAGTCAAAATCAGTGGTGGAATTCAAGCATGCATGGGACAGTCATAAGGCAATTCTAGGGGGTGGGGGTAGGAAGAAGTAGGCTGCTGGTTAACTAGGATCTGCAGCTTATCCAGTAGGTAGGGAAATGGGCAGACTGGGTGGGCCAAGCGGTCCTTATCTGCTGTCAAATTCTATGTTTCTATGTTTCTATATGTTTCTGTCTAGCTTCAAATTGTCTCATTTGCATTATGAATTCTATTGGCCCAAACCTTATGTGCCTTTTCTATATTTACTTAAAATGAATGCCTTTATAGGCTCTGTTAAGTGCTGCCTGTAACAGGTCCTAAACCATTTGTGTATCACCTAAATTGTTGTTTATTACTGGATTCTCTGAATGCAACATGTTTTTCACAAATCTGCATACATATCTAATAATAATATTAGATCTTATGCTTTGAACTCGACTGGTTGTAATGCCTGGCATCCCTACTCGTACTGATAATGCTTTTTATTGTTTACTGACCTCAATCTGTCCCCAAGTGTTGTGTAGGATCCTGTTCTGTTCTACTGTCAACTAGCTCTCCTCTCCAGGAGTTTGCACCCTCCACCTAGATTGCCTGTATATTGCTGTTACCTCTGCCTCTAGGGACACTCTGTCTGGGCTGCTTTCTCCCTATTTAGGATCCCCCTAACTCTGCGTCTACATGCTACTCCCACTTCCTACCCTTACGCCTCTCTTCTGACCTCGGCTGTCCCTTCCACCTCCCCCTATTTCCTGTCTGGTACCAGGTCAATACATTGCTACAATGACAGCATGGAGGAAACTGCGCTGTACAAAGCGCAGAGACATTGACAGTGATGGGTAGAATAGCGGTAGGGAATTGTCACCATTCCTGTCACTACCTGGTGAAAGGAGGAAGGGATCAAGTTGCCATTGGTGTGGTGCCTGGTTGAGCAGCTCCACCAGTGGCTCAGGCACCAGCGCACGGCAGGATGGGAGACCTGGAGACCGTGGTCTCGGTTCCTGTCTCCTAGTCTTTAGTGATTTTTTTACATATATTCCCACCCCCCACCCCCAATTTTCTTCTCATCCCCAAAGTCCCGCCCCTCAGAGCTGATTATATTTAGTCCAGGGATGTTGGGGGGCGGGGAAGAACCCCTACAAAACTTAAGAATCAGTACTGTCACCCTATACTTTTACAATGCATGAGCGACATTGTGTCCCCTTCAGTATATTTACCAAACTTATTATGCCTTTCACCATTTTGCTTGTGGCATTGTATGCCACACTGTTATTGTTTGTGGGGTTTTGACCCTGTGCCTTTCTCTCTATGCCCAAACTCCTTATCTGGGGTCCCCTATCCTTGTATCTGTGGGCTGCCCCCATTTCCTAACTCATTCACTTGCCCCTTGTTGCTTTCTCACTCTTCCCTCCTTTTCCCTTACATTGCTGTCTGCAACATAACCCCCCTATTTAAGGTCCTCCTTCCCTGGTTTCACTTTACTGTTCACCTTCAGACTCCCATCCCCTGCCTGGCTCTCTCCCTCCACTTGCTCCTCCTTAGTGCTGCTGCAATGCATCCTGCTCCTGCTCCTCTCTCAGTTTAACCCTACTCCTCTTCTCTTTGATATCCTCCTCTCCCAGATAAGTCCTCTTCTCCTTGTTACCCTCCTTTCCCAGATAAGTCTTACTTCTTGGAGCGTGGATATGTTGTTCATCCACACTGTTTGGCATGTCCCCTTCCACATTAAATCTTGCCAGAAGTCTTCAAGCTGGCTCCTCCCACCCACCCAGGTGGTATATACCTCAGTTCCACCTCATGATGCCAGATCTTCCTTTCCACTGGAAGATACAGGTTCCCTCGTGCTCTCAGCATTTCATAGGCCCTGGCTTTCAAATTGTCGGTTTTAACGAAAATTAGACTCGTTCGAGTTAGCGATCACACTTTAGTTGCATCGACTGTGGAGGAAAAATCTTCCCCAGAATTTCGCCAGTGCCCCTGTGGCCAGAAGATGTGTGTGTACCGCCTCCCCACCACGCGGCGCCTACGCCCAGGTGTCGGACACAGGACACCTCGTCGTATGCTTTTTTGCTTGGCCTTCCATCCCAGTGTCCTGGACAACTGCAAGGCAAGCTTGAAGCTGGGGAGACTGGAAAAAAGAAATCCGCTGGTAAAATTGAAGGAGGCTAGGTGGGCGGTTTCCATGGCCATGGGCTCCACCGAACAGCTGGAACAGATGAAGGCATTCAAGGAGGAAGCAGCTCGCACTTCAGCCAATCAAAGTTTCTTCATCCCGCTGAGCCTAGGCTCTACTTTTACGAGCTCCTTCAAGGAGATGTGTCAGTCTCTCCAAACTCGGGGTGAGGTGCCCTCGGGCTCGCACTCCTCCCGCTCTCAAAAGAGGGAGAAGGACCCATTGTCTTTGTCTCGACGGAGACACTCTTAGGACAGGGAGAGGTCCGAGGTCCCAAAACCGCTATCTCGACCTCAGTCGACGCTCGCATCCTCAACCCGCTGGCTTTTGGACCTTCCGTCTGGTCAAGGAACCGGTGGCCGACGGTCGAAATTATCCTCGACTCGATCGACCCCTTGTTGCCGGCTTGTGCCCGACGACTCTTTGGAACAGACTCTGGTCCTGGTCTTTCCGGATGAGGAGACCCAGCCTGCTGGTGTCCCCATCAAGGACCTGATCCTGGACCCCTTGGGTCTCACCAATCCCGGTGTCTCCCAATCGACCGAGCTGGCCTCCCCGGTCTCGGTCCAGGACCCCCTCGGCCGAACAACCGAGGAAGAGCCATAAGCGGTCAAAAAAGAGGTGATGCCACAGGTCCTCATCTTCCTTGGATGAGGAGAGGCTCCAGTGGAAACTCTGCCGGTGCTATGAAGACCTTATGTGGCAGCAGCTGATCTTGACCGGGCAGAAGCTGGCTCCACCCCCTACCCCGGCCATCACTTGGCTCTTGCCTCCTAGGCCGAAGCTGACCCCTCTGGAACTGAAGCCCTTGGTTCCTCTACCCATGGGGCTTGGCCATCTCCCAGTTAGGCCTACTCCAGTCTCTCTCTCTCCACCAATTCGAGTGGAATCACCACCTAAACAGCCCTAGGGAGGGGTGCCCTCGAAAGAGGATCGACAGGACACCGGGCTTCCCTGTCATCTGTCAATAACGGTCACCCTGGACCACCCTTGGCAGATCGAGGGTGACTTAGGCAGTAGATTGCTGTATCACGACTCTTCGGACTTGGATGTCACCGGCTTGCACTCACCTCCCAGGGATGATGAGTCTTTGGTTAGTGCAGGGATAGAGGAAGGCCCTTCCTATTTCCAGGGCATTCTCCGCCTCATCTCCGATTCCACCAGAATGCTCCTGGAGCCTATCCAGAAAAAGGTGGAGTACCCTCTCACTGACATTCTCAAGAGAGGGAATACCCCAACAGAGGCCTTTCCAGTGGCCGTGGCCATTGTTGGCCTGGCCCTTGAACTTTGGCAGCGTCCTGCCTCCTGCCCAGCACCATCTACCCGCATGGCCCGCAAGTACGTGGTGCCCATGGGGTCCCTTGCGGGGTTCACAGAGCACCCTTCGGCCGAGAGCCTGGTGATTGCCTCTGTGTTCAGGCATACTGGTAGTTCGGCTGACACTGACTGACCCCCGGACAAGGAGTCCAAGAATATGGACCATACTGCCCATAAAGTCTATGTGGCCTCTTCTCTGGGCCTTGGTCAGGCCATCTCGGCTGTCATTATGGCACACTTCTCTCATGCCCTTCTTGGGTCATTAGACGAGGTCCTTCCTCATCTCCCACCGGACATGCAAACCATGATCAAGCAGGTCCGTGACCAGGGCCGTGCTGTTGCTAAACAGCAGCTCCAGACAACCTTGGATATCAAGGATTCTTGTGCCCGCTCGCTGGCAGCCACAGTGGCCTCTTGCCACAGGGCTTGGATGAGGCTTTCCTCCTTTCCGGTGGATACTCAGCATAAGCTTGCTGATGTGCCCTTCCTGGGTACTGACTTGTTCGGTCCAGGAGTGGCCGGTCACCTTCAGCATGTAGAGCAGTCCAGTGCCACCCTGGATGCTACTTCTGACAAGGGTTCTTTGGGCAAGAACCAGCAGACGAGAAAAAAGAAGCCATTTTGAAACTCTTCCCCTTCGGTCCGGCAGCCCTCCTATCAAGGAGGACATCAACATCAACAGCAGCAGCAGGCTCAAGCTTGGCACCCTCAGCCCATGCAGGGTCCTCAGCAGCCCTGTAAAGGGGGCCGGGGTTCAGGTCCTGGAGCCTCCTCCTTCTCTTCTAAGCCTGCTCAGTAACGGGTTGGGGGTGGCCACCCCTACACCCATCATGCCAGCTCTGGGTCCTCCCGTGGGGGATTTGCTCCACCACTTCCTTTCCGCCTGGTGCACTGTCACTTCAGACAGGTGGTTTCTCGAAGTAGTCGGTCAAGGACTGCCTCTAGAATTCAAGCAGTACCCTTCCAGCCAAGCCCATGCCCCTCAGGAGGAATGGATTTCTGCATGCACCCAGTCAGCTCTTCGAGATGACGTAGTCCAACTCCTCCATCGAGGCAGTAGCTCCAGTGCCAGATCCTCCGACAGACCCATGCTTTGTTTCCAGGTACTTCCTGGCGCCCAAGGGGATGGGGGATTGGTGCACCATCCTAGATCTCCATGACCTGAATCAATATCTCAGGTTCTGCACCTTTCAGATGGTCACTCTGAAACAGATCATACCATCCCTGGAGTGAAACATGTGGTTCTGTTCACTGGATCTACAGGATGCGTTCTTTCACATCCCAATCCATCCATCCCATCAGCGGTTCCTCCACTTCAGGTCGAGGGGACCCTGTATGAGTTCCGAGCCATGCCGTTCGGCCTGTCATCAGCCCCATGGGTCTTCACCAAATGCATTGCAGTGGTGGCGGACCACCTTCGGGGTCGAGAAGTCAGAATCTTCTCTTATCTCGACGATTGGCTCTTGGCTGGTTCCACCCATCAGGAGGTGGAGAGGTCCAGCGATCTGGCTCTCCAAACCTGCTCCCAACTCGGCCTCCTGATCAATGAGGCCAAGTTGGAACTTGTGCCTTCTAAGGTGATGGGCTTTATCGGGGCAGGGCTCAACTCTTGTCAAGCCAGAGCTCGGCTTCTGGCGGACGGGGCAGAGGTTCTCTCCTCCTTTGCCCAATAATTTCTGGTTGGGCATTTGTGCCCTGCCCGGGACTCTCTGCACCTTCTGGGTTACATGGCAGTGTGCACCTCGGTGGTCCATTGGACCCGGTGGCACATGCACCCCCTTCAATGGGAGCTGGCTGCCCAGTGGACTCAGCGATATGGTCACTTTGACCAGCTGATCACTGTAACACAGAAGATGTGGGATGCTCTCTAATGGTGGACCACCCCAGACTGGTTGCAGGAAGGGATCCCATTTGTCCGCCCCAAGCCGACGGTCGTCCTTATGACCAATGCCTCTCTCATGGGCTGGGGAGCCCACATGGGAGACAACAGGGCCCACAGGTTCTGGACCCCTGAGGAGTCCTGATGCCACATCAACCTGTTGGAGCTCATTGCAGTCAGACTGGCACTGTCAGCTTTCACTCCTCAGCTCCGGGGTCAAGTGGTTCAAGTCCAGATGGAATATCATGACCATGTACTACCTCAACAAGCAGGGCAGCATGCACTCCCATCTGCTGTGCAAGGAGGCGCTCCGCATCTGGACCCTCATAAGCTGGTTGGAGGTGGATCTCCTAGCCATCCATGTGGCAGGAGCCTTGAACCAGCTGGCGGATGCTCTCAGCCACATAGGCCAGACATCCCACGAGTGGTCTCTCCATCCAGAGGTAGCTTACAGCCTGTTCTCCTGTTGGGGCAAACCAATGGTGGACCAGTTTGCCTCCAGGGAAAACAACAAGCTGAGGCTGTATCATGCCCGCCCCCCTCAGCAGGGTTCGCTGCAGGGGGATGCCTTCTCAAGGCCGTGGACCCCATGCCTCCTCTACGCCTGTCCTCCATTTCCCTTGATCCACAAGGTGTTACTCAAGGTGAGGAGGGACAAGGCGAAGGTGATTCTGATAAGCCCCAGATTGGCCGCACCGGTTCTGGTACCCAGATCTCATCAGCCTCAGCTGCAGGCCCCCAGAGTGGCTTTGTACATGCCCGGACCTGATATCTCTGAACCAGGAAAGGTATTCCATCCGGACCTTCAATCCCTGCACCTCACAGCCTGGTACCGGAGCGGCTAGAGTTCCAGGCTTTGGGTCTTTCCGAAGATGTCTACACCGTAGTGGAGGCATCTAGAAAGGAATCGACTAGGAAGTGTTATGCCTTCAAATGGAAAAGGTTTTCCATTTGGTGTCAGGGTAAGAGTCTGGACCCCTTATCCTGTCCTGTGGCTAACATTCTCGACTACCTTTGGTCTCTCTCCAAAGGGGGTATACGGTCATCGACCCTTAGGGTCCACCTGGCAGCCATTTCTGCTTACCGGGCGTGGGCCAGTCAGCCAACATTGGCACAGGAAACAATGGTCAGGCACTTCTTCAAAGGCCTGGATCACATATCCCCTCAGTCGTGAACCTCCACCTCCATGGGGTCTACTGCGGGTATTGGCAAAACACATGGGCAAGCCATTCGAACCAATGCACAAGTGCGAGCTGTCACACTTGTCGTGGAAGATGGCCTTCCTGGTGGCTATCACGTCAGCCAGAAGGACAGAAGAGCTCCAGGTGCTTTCGGTGGACTCCCCTTATCAGGTCTTTCACAGAGACAAAGTTGGCCTGCACCCCCACCTGAAATTCCTTCCGAAGGTGGTGTCAGAGTTTCACCTTAACCAGGTGTTGACTCTGCCGGTATACTACCCTAATTACACCTCAGACACCGAGTACAGGCTCCATACTCTGGACCTGAGACGTGCTCTCTCCTGCTACAAGGAGATGATGGCAGAAATTCGTGGAGAGGTTCACCAGCTGTCACCTACGCTGAAGCCACTTCTGGCAGACCTGCAGCCAAATGGACGATAGCAAGGTGATTTACATGATGCATAGGTCTGTGTTATGACTTGGCGGGCAAGGAGCCTCCCAGAGGGATAAGAGCTCATTCTACTCGCCATACTGCTGCTTCGATGGCTGCTTCCTGGGGCATCCCTATCCAGGAAATCTGTCAGGCTGCTACCTGGAAGTCAGCAAGCACCTTCATTACCCACTACCACATCGACCTTGAGTCATGCCGGGATGCTGGTTTTGGGGCCTTGGTTCTCCAATCTCTGTTTCCTAAGTAGAGGGTGTGTGTCTTGCCTCCCTCCTCCCAGAGAACTGCTTGGAGTCTGCCAAACAGTGTGGATGAACAACATATACATGCTCCTAGAAGAACAGGTTACTCACCTCGGGCGCACACCCTAGCTTCCATCGGGCTAAGATCTGGCGTCATGGGGTGGAGCCGAGGTATATACCACCCGGGTGGGTGGGAGAAACCAGCTTGAAGGCTTCCGGCAAGATTTAAAGTGGAAGGGGACATGCCAAACAGTGTGGATGAACAACATATACCACTCCTAGAACTACTGTTACAGGTGGGTAACCTGTTCTTTCTCATCCTGCTCTATTGTTACTCCTCCTGTAGTGCATATCCTACTCCCTCGGGTTATGTAAGCTCACTCCCCTCTCTCCTTTTACCAACTTCCCCTGTCCTCTCTGCTTCCTGCCTCTCAAATATGTTCTATATGTCTCTCTTCTTCCCCTCCCGTTTATCTTTGCTTCCCTCCCTTCTACATGCTTTCCCTCTTCACCCTCCTCCTTCTCCATCCTTCTCTCCCTCCCCTTCTCCAACCCTCCCCTCTCCTCCCCTCCACTCCACCTGCCTTCCCTCTCTCTCCTCCACTCACCCTGGCTCCTTGGTCCCTCACTCCTCCCTTCCTCCTGCCTCCATCTTGAATCTCTTAAATCCTGGCTTCCCACCCACTCCCTCACCCCACTCAACCCTACTCTCCCTCTCAACTGCCATGTAGACACCATTCTGTCCCAGTTAAGCTCCTTATATTACTGCTGCTATTGGTTGCAAGAGACATTGAGCCCAATCTTGGTCCTGTTCACTCCTCACCCCCCTGCCTCCCCAAAGGGTTGAGAGTGGCACACTTCAAT
This sequence comes from Neoceratodus forsteri, assembly GCA_016271365.2. NCBI lineage: Eukaryota > Metazoa > Chordata > Ceratodontiformes > Ceratodontidae > Neoceratodus > Neoceratodus forsteri. The sequence goes on from CM057456.1 coordinate 1,836,766,688, forward strand.
GTCAGAAGCCTCCTCCAAAAGGTAGACCTGCTACAACCACTCATGGTTAACCTTTACCCTGACGTGTTAATTGTCTCCGTATCCTGCCTTTCCCCCAAGATTCCAGATGCTGTGGTCACCATACCTGGGTACTCCATTATTCACCAGGATTGTGCCAGTGGGGGTGGTGGTGTTACCATCTACTTCTCCTCTGCCATCCAGTTCACCTCTATGCTCTCCATCTCTTCCACATCTGGCTACAAACTCTCCCTCCCTTTCTTTATTCCCATCTTCATGGCTGGCATATACTGCTGCCCAGGCTTCTCCCCTCTTCTGTCACGTAGCTCCTCACTACTATCTCTACCCAAGCCTCGACCAGTGAATTACTCATCCTTGGGGACTTCAATTTAAATTGGCTGTTCCTCTCTCATTCCAAATTCTTCTAAAACATGAAGTCCCTTAATCTTTCTCAACTGATCACTGACCCTATTCCCCACAACCATAAATCCTTCAACCACACCCGTCTGGACTGGGTTCTTGCCTCCCACCCCCACCAGATTATTGATTCCGGCACCCTTCCAGATGCCCCTAGTGACCACCATCTAGTCTACTGCATTTGCCAAATTACACCACCCCAAGACCCCTCCCAAGCTCTTGCAGGTCTGGTCCTTCTGATCATTGAATTTATCCTCCCTCCATGTGGACTTGGCAGCTATTGACTGGTTGCCCATCTCCTCTGCCAGTTCTATTGATTCTGCCCTCCATTATTTTAAGTCTAAGTTTTAGTCTATCTGGGACCAGTATGCTCCTCTCAGAAAAGCCAGGGTCCATGGTTCCCTCCTCCCCTGGATCTCTTCCGAATTGTCAGCCTGCCTCCATGCTCGAGATCTTGCCTGGAAGGCCTACAAGTCATCTGGTTCCTCTGCTGATTTACTCAAGTACTGTGCTCTTTGCAATGCCTGTACCAAAGCCACTAGGCTTGCCAAGGCAGAGTACTTTGCCTCCACCTTCCAGACCAACATTAACCAACCCTGAGAGACCAACATTAACCAACCCTCCAAGTTCTGGAAGATTATCCATGCCCTTTTCTCCCCCAACCCAGTTCTCCACCCCAGTCCTCAAAACAAGTGATGTCACCATTTCAAACAACATGAAGTCTTGCTGTATTCTGACAATCTGCAGTTAGCTCCAGCCTTTAAACTGCCCCAGAGAGTATAGGGTTAATTTTCTATGCAGTGCATAGAACGTTGAGCTCGAGCTCGGTTGAGGTCTCTGTCTGGAGCCCTTTGAAATCCAACCGTCAGATTCTTTACTCCGCCTCACTGAACAGTCACTCCAGAGATTTCTCCTTTAGCTCAGTTCAAAGTCGGTTAGTGTCAAAGTGTCGGTTTTAAACCGAAATTATTCCGAATTTATTCTGCATCGTCGGTTCAGGCTCTGTCTGCGGTACCATGAGTACTAGATAGTTGTTTCTGATTATTGTGTGGAAATTGTAAGTTTGTTTGATCGGTTCGGCTAAACCGATCCTTTATATTGATTTCTTGTACTTTACTTTAGTGTGTGGTTACCAGTCCTTATCGGTTCTAAAAAAAAAGCGTATTTTAAAAATGTTTTTCCAATACCCGCAACATGGTTAGGAACCGATAAGAGAGTCTTGTCTGGCAGTTGCCGAAAAAAGGGTAAGTTTGGGTAGGTTGGCCATGTCTTAGAAACCCAAGAAAAAAACTGGGCCCACTGGGTTTCAACACTGCAGTGAGTGTGGGGAAGTCTTTGCTAAGGCTGATCCCCACACCACCTGTGTTTATTGTCTGGGGTTTGAACACTTCGATACAGACTGCCAAATCTGTAAAAATGTTCCTAAATCTACTCTGGAAAAGAGATTAGGTAGACTTAGAGAAAAAGAGGCCGAGAAGTCCGCTGACCCAGATGGCCAGCCCGGTTCGGGTTCTGACCGAGCCAGAAGGCGTGCCCTCTGACCAGGGCGATACTTCTTCGGGCAAGAGGAGAGCCGATCCTCAGGGATCGGTTCCTACAAAAAGGAAAAGGAAAGATAAATCAGCCAGTTCGGATCCAGAGGTTCATGTTCCAACTGCTGATGAGATTGCCCGAGCGATTCGGATTGTTGAATCACTTCACCCCTGTTCCGACCGATCTGGCTCCGTTGGCTAGGGGCTCGGTTCGGTCAGTTCCACCGGTTCAGGAATATGCCCCTGAAGATTTTTACGAACTGGAATTTGAGAAGGAGGGGGATTATGAACAATATGATGATTATGATGGAGCAGAAAGTCTGGATGTGCCCATTGAACCAGACATCTCCCCAGACAGACCTTCTGGTATTTCCCTTCCTAGGCTCTCTGAGTCCCCTCCCCACTATATGTTTTACAGGAAAGTGGCTGAAACTCTTCAGCTCCCTATAAAGGAATCTACAGAGGATCAAGAGGAGCCTGATTTTGTAGAGATGATGGACATCCTAGAGTCCAGGAGGCTGTCTATTCCCTTGCACAAATCTTTTGGGAAACAGACACAAAAAATGTTATAGTCTCCTAATTCTGTACCTCCTGTTAATAGAAGAATGGATAAGAGGTACACTTTATCAGGCTCAGACATGGAGTTTTTCTACCAACAATGCAGCCATGTTGGGGTCGTGCAGGCTGCAGCCTGTGACAGGGCTAATGTCCCCTTGGCTTCACACCCCCCAGATAAAGACTCCAGGAGGATGGATGCCTTAGCAAAGAAGCAATACCTGGCATCCTCTTTGGGACTCAGGCAGGCTAATTATATGGCATGTACAGCCAGGTACCAGAAGTCCAGGTGGGACACTGTACTGGCACTGGCTAAACAGCTGGCCAAGGAGCTGGAGGAGGTGGCTGCGGATGGGATTGAGGCATCTAAGGTACAGTTCCATGCTGCTGTGGACTCCAATGATGTGTCATCAAGAGTCATGGCTACACCTGTGGCTCTTCGGAGAATGGCTTGGCTCAGATGTACTAGCCTCTCACAGGACACCCAGGCTAAGGCCATGGATTTCCCTGTGGAAGGTAATTCTCTGTTTGGGGAGCAGACAGAGAATTACATGAAAATGGAGGAATATAGGACCACTTATAGGAGTGCACAGGCCAGGAGGGCAGACAACTCCTCAAAGGCAGCATTCTAGGGGCAGGGGCAGGCCTTTTCATAGGCCTTTCTACCAAGCACAGGCCTCTTCTCCCTTTTCACAGAGGGGGTTCTTCAGAGGGAGAAGCAGAAGGGGGATGAGCAGGGCTGCATCCACTCTTCAGCCTAAGGGCCCCTGCCAAGCAGACACCCTGATGGGCCTGCCCGGGTCAACTCTCCTATCCCAGTAGGGGGCAGGTTGGCTTACTTCGTCCAGGACTGGGTGTCTGTTACTTCAGACAAGTGGGTCCTGGAAGTAGTAAGCCAGGGACTGGTTCTCAGCTTCAAAAAATTTCTGAAGATGAGAGCCAGATTCTTTCCACCTGCAAGTCTCTCCAAAACCCTGGCCCTAGAGGCAGAGGTTTCATCTCTTCTGGCCTTAGGAGCTATAGAGAGAGTTCCTACCCTACACTGGGGCAAAGGTCCGTACTCTAGGTACTTCCTTACCCCAAAAAAGACCGGGGAGTGGCGACCCATCCTAGATCTAAGATACCTGAACAAACATATTTTAAAACCAAGGTTCGAAATGGTGACTCTGGGAATAATTCTTCCCTCTCTAAGGCCAACGGACTGGCTAGCCTCCCTGGACCTCAGAGATGCCTACTTTCACATTCCCATCAGGTGCTCCCACACTAAGTACCTCAGGTTCAAGTTGCCCTCAGGCCATTACCAGTTCAAAGCAATGCCCTTTGGCCTAACATCAGCTCCAAGGGTTTTCACAAAGTGCCTGGCAGTAGTAGTGGCCTTTTTAAGAAGGCAGAGGATTTCCATTTTTCCATATCTAGATGACTGGCTCATAGTGGGTCAGTCTCCAGACCAAGTCAAGTCAGACCTGCAAGTGACCCAGCAAATGCTCTCTTCCCTGGGGTTTCTTCTCAACCTCCCCAAGTCAGTCCTCGAACCAGTACAGCTTCTTACCTTTATAGGGGCAGAGCTAGATACTGTCAAAGCAAGAGCCTTTCTTCCACCGGAAAGGGCAAGAGTTCTTATAGAACTGGCTTCTTCCTTCAGCCTTCTGGTGTCCCGACCAGCAAGGCACTTCCTTCAGCTCTTTTGCCACATGGCAGCTTCTACAGCAGTGGTCCAAGGGGTAAGATTCCAGATGACGGACATTCAGTTCCATCTGAAGGCCTTTTGGTCCCAAAAGAAGCACCCTCTTACCAAGCTGATTCCAGTGACTCTGACACTGATCCAAGCTCTTCAATGGTGGCAGGATCAGGACAGTTTAAGGCAAGGGGACCCATTTGTCACTCAGTCTCATTCGGTGGTCCTTACCATGGATGCTTCCCTTTTGGGGTTGGGAGCTCATCTGGGGGATCTCACAGCCCAGGGACTGTGGTCCCCTCAGGAGTCCCTTCTTCCTATCAGTCTTCTGGAACTCAGGGCAGTTTTTCTGGCCCTGCAAACTTTCTCTCAGTCTGTGCAAAACAAGGTAGTTCAGGTCACAACAGACAACACCACCACCATGTGGTACATCAACAAGCAGGGAGGCACTCGGCCTATGGCCTTGTGCACAGAGGCCATGACATTGTGGTCTCTGGCTTATTCCCTGCAGGCCTCTCAGGTAGCAGTTCACCTTCCAGGAAAGGACAATGTGCTAGCAGATGCACTGAGCAGGATCTCCCAGGGTCATCACGAATGGTCCCTGGACCCCCTAGTGTTGAAAGTAATTTTCTCAAGGTGGGGCACTCCAGAGATAGATCTCTTTGCAGCCCCAGACAATCATCAACTTCCTCTGTTTTATTGCAGACCCCCAGTCCTGGGCTCAGTCCCTCTGGATGCTCTGATTTTGAACTGGGAAGGGAAATTTCTGTATGCCTTCCCTCCTTTTCCCTACTGTTCAAAGTTCTAGTCAAGATAAGGTCTCAACCTTGCAAAGTGATTCTGATTGCTCCAGACTGGGCCAGACAGTCTTGGTACCCCCTGTTACTGTCTCTAGCAGTCCATCTTCCCCTGTCTCTTCCCAGGAATTATAAACTGTTAGTCTCCTCTCAGGGGAGGATTTGGTACCCCAATCTTCGGTCTCTAAATCTCAAGGCATGGCTCTTGAAGAGTTAGAGTATGCAAATTTGCATCTGTCTGAGGAGGTTCTGGATATTCTCAAAGCTTCTCGAAAGCCCTCCACCAGAAAGACTTATAACTCCAAATGGAAAAGATTCAGCATTTGGTGTTCCAAGAAGCATATTTCTCCAGACACTGCTGAATTGCCTACAGTTCTGGATTATATGGTCCATCTTAATGGCCTAGGCCTCAGACCAGCTACTTTCAAGGTACACTTGTCAGCTGTTTCTGCTTTTCAGTCAGTGGGGAAGTCGTCCTCACTATCATCTCATCCTGTGTTCTGTAAATTTTTCAAGGGATTGCTTCATACCAGTCCTCCCTTTAGAGATCCTGCCCCTGCCTGGGACTTAAATGTTTGCATTGCTCAACTTATGCAACCTCCTTTTGAGCCTATGTCCTCAGCAGAGCTCAAGTACTTGACTTGGAAAACTGTGTTTTTGGTAGCAATTACCTCTGCCAGACGTATCAGTGAACTGCAAGCCCTGTCAGTGGAACCTGATTTTATCTCCTTTCATAGAGATAAAGTAGTCCTTAGAACCAATAGGAGGTTCTTGCCCAAAGTGGTTTCAGACTTCCACTTCAATCAGTCTATGTCTCTTCCTGTCTTCTTCACTGATCATTCTTCCTCAGGAGAGAGGAGGCTACACAGTTTAGATGTTAAAAGAGCCCTTAGCTACTACATAGAGTATACCAAGGATCACAGGTTTGATTCCCTCCAGTTATTCCTCACTTATGGGAAAGTGGGAAAGGGCAAACCTGCCACCAAAAGAACTATTGCCAGGTGGATTGCGACTTGTATACAATTCTGCTATGAGAAACTGGGAAAGATTCCACCCTCAGGCCTGAGAGCTCACTCTACACAGTGGCGGAGGAATAGCTGGTGCAGCCGATGCAGTGGCACAGGGGCCTGGCACACTTAGGGGCCCAATAAAATATTCACTTTACAGTGCACTTTTCAAAACAGACAGTCGCAGACTTAAGCTGCTTGCTTACTGACTGAGCTGTCAGTGGCTGCCGCGACTGACCTGTGTGTGCTGCGCAGCCCGACGATGTAATGCAGATGGCAGCAGAGTAGAGACTCGTGACGCCTGACCCACCAGACCAAGCAGCTAGCTGCTGCTGTTCCGACGATCCCTCCTTGGCTTAAGTCCTGCCTGCCTGCCTGCTTGTGCTTGTTGCCGTCCCTATCCGATCCCGACTCCCTCCGTGCCCATCCCTGACCACCACCCCCCGGCCACAGCAAATTGACAGCACAGCAGGTCAGCTTCAGCCAAGTGTCAGCTCAGCATTAGCAGCAGCTCCCCAGGCCCAATCGCACCAACTGACCCCCCTGCCCCCTCCAATCCTCAGACTTGACCCCACCCCGACTTCCCTCCCGCCGGCTCCCAGTGACAGACTGACAGTCCCAACAAATAAATTCAATTTCAACCCAGCCAGCCCAGTATACAGTAACACACACACATTTACTACTCATCAGCCTCAGCAGAGTACTGTAGATGCAGTGACCTGTCCTGTCCCGAAGAATCATATCCATCTCCGGTCGGACACCGACCCCCACAGTCTCACAGATGACACAGTCACAGAGAGCTGATCTGAGTCGAGTCCCCTAGCTGCCTGCTCCTCCTGCGCTGCGACCTCAGCTCATCCTTCTGACCTGCTGCTCTGCTGCTTAAGTTAAGTACTTCTTAGTTCTCCATCTTAACGACAGGACTGGCACCGGACCGCCGTGTGAATCGATGCTTGCTGTTGGTTGTTGCTGTGTGTGGAGGCAGAGACTGGGAGCTCAGCTGGAGCCAGAGGCGAGGAGGAGGTAGGATCAGGTCCAGCAGCAGGATGCTAACTTCACTGCTTGCAAATTTGCAGCTGCCGCAACCCGCAAGTTTAAATTGCTTCATTGTTCTTTTCCTTTTTGCCCTGCTGCCCCTGCTGCGCCTGGCCCTTCTACCTTGCCCTAATAATGTTAATGCCCTAGTGGCTGTTGTGTTTGTGTAAAATGTTGTGTTCTAACTTTAGAGCTCTCCGGAGTGGAGCTTGGAGGAGACTGTGAGTGTGAGTCAAGAAAGTCACTGCTTCTTCTTGCTGAGTTGATCCGGTCCCTCCTAAGTCCCGACTCCCCAAGCAGCACTACAAACTTGTGACTTACTGTTTGCACGCAGGCTAGCTGCACTGCAGCAGCATTAGTTGAGTTGGGATTTTTTTATTTGTTTATATTCCGCTGCCTGTAAACAGGTAAAGAAAAAATCAGGGGGGGCCCAGCCGGGGGAGTTGAGGTGCCGGTATGGGGATGGGGGCCCAAAATTACAACCTGCATTGGGGCCCATCTTTCTCTTCCTCCGCCATTGACTCTACAAGAGGTACAGCTGCTTCCCTGGCTGCTGCCAGGGATATCCCTTTGTTAGAAATTTGTCAAGCAGCCACCTGGAAAACAGTCCATACCTTTACCAAACATTACTCTCTGGATATCCAGGCTAGGAGTGATGCTCGGTTAGCACATCAGTACTTCAGAGCCTATTCCCAAAGTAGGTTCCCTTCCTCCTCCATGGAGGTACTGCTTAGTAGTCTGCAGATTGTCAGAATACAGCAAGACTTCATTTTGTTTGAAGAAAAATTACTCACCTTAGTAACTGTGTTTCTTCTAATGGAGTCTTGCTGTATTGTGACCTCCGTCCCTGCCTCCCCTCTCAGAACCTGTTTTTTGGGAAGTGGGTGGGCAGGTGCAGTGCTGCACCCTAGGGGTGCTTCTTGCACATCCTCCTTTTTTATTTTGGGTGTTTTGTTGTATTGTTATCCTTATTTGGATTGGTTTTTGGTTTGGGGTTTCCTGACTTGAGTCTTCCTTTGGGAATCCAAAACTTTTGTTGCCAGTTGGCTAGTTAAAAATTTTACAATTTCCATATAGTATAGTTAGTGAGTATTTGCTCGTAAGAATCTGACGATTGGATTTCAAAGGGCTGCAGACAGCTCAAGCTCAACGTTCTATGCACTGCATAGAAAATTAACCCTATACTCTCCGGGGCAGTTTAAAGGCTGGAGCTAACTCCAGATTGTCAGAATACAGCAAGACTCCATTAGAAGAAACACAATTACTAAGGTGAGTAATTTTTTCTCCTGCCCCCCTCTCTGTTGCCTCCAAGTTCAACACTTTCTTCACCACCTGTGCTTCCTCCCTTCTCTCCTCCATCCCTCCCTCCTCCCCCCTCCCCAACTCCCTGTTTCTCCTTCTGTTCTATATCTTCTGCTGTCACTATCAAGTCCCCCCCTAGCTCTAAACCCACTCAAGGGCAGGAGTCCTGATGGGTTCAGCCCTAAACTCCTCCATCTATAAGCCCCAGCTATTGCTGTACCATTCTCATCCTTTCTAAACCTCTCCTTCTCCCTTGCCTCGGTCCCTGACACATGGAAGCATGCTACTGTTGTACCCCTTCCTAACAGAGGTGACCCATCTAGTCCTGGCAATTACCACCCTATTTCCCTACACCCCACCCTTGCTAAACTTTAAGAGCTCCTAGTGCTTTCCTAACTCTTCCCCTTCATTTATTCATCCTCCTCCTTCTTCACCCATTTCCAGTTTGTTTTCTTAAATCCCAGTCCACTTCTTCCTCCCTCCTATGGCTCACTGACTCCATTCTCTCAGGCATGGATCAAGGCCTTACCACCTCCACCATCTTTGTCGACTTGGCCAAAGCCTGTGACACTGTTGCCCACCTCCTTCTCATTGACAAACTTACAGCAGCAGGGCTTTCCACATTTGCTACCAACTGGTTCTGCTCCTACCTTGGTGGTAGGACTCAATCGGTTAGAACTGGAGATTCCTTATCCTCTCCACTCCCTATCACCACTGGTGTCTCCCAAGGTTCTGTCCTTGGCCCAGTTCTCTTTTCAGTTTTCCTGAACAACCTCCCCCCTGCATGCATCTCTGTGTCCATCCACATGTATGCAGATTATACAGTTATCTTCACCTCCAGTTCCTCCCCACCGATCTGATGGCCAAATTCCAACATTCAGAACAGGTTCTGATCAAATCAACTGTCCTTCAACACCAAAAAAATGATCTCCATGATCTTTGACACTAGGCAGAAGCTGTCAAGTCTTACTGACCTCCCCTACTTCTACACCCGGCCTTGATGGGACCACGATCGATGATGTTCTCACCCTTAAGTACCTCTGGGTCTGGCTTGATCAACACCTTGACTTTTCTGGGCATGTGGATGCCATCCACAAAAAACTACACCCTAAACTTTGTGCATTATACAGGAACAGTGGTTGCATCCCCCTGCTGGCTCGTAGAGTCATTGTTCAGTAAATGATTCTCCCCATTTTTGACTACAGAGACATTGTCTGTAGTGCTGCTCCTAAGTCCACCATGACCAGATTGGATTCTCTCTTCCACTCCTTCTCTCACTTTGTTTTGGACTGCTTGATCTGCACTCCCCATTGCTCCCTTTATAACTTCCTCTCCCTTTCCTCCCTTGAAGCCAGGTGACTTTCTAATTGTGCCTCCTTTAGCGCTAAATTCTGGCTTGGCTCTGTCCCCACTTAGCTCACCTCACCTCTCCCTCTCCCTCCTTCCCACTACACCCTTCATAACTCTGGTTTCCACTCACTTGCACTCCCTACTAGGACATCCTCAGCTAGCCAGAGTGCATTCTCCTACCGTTTCCCCAAACTATGGAATACTCTCCCAATCTCCATCTACTCTGCCTCTTCCTTGCACTCTCTCTCTCTCTCCTGTCTGCTCCCCAAGTACTCTTCTCACCCCTGCAACTGTTCCTGAACCTCCTCTGTATCTCTCTCTCTCCTCCCTTTCCACTCCATCCCCCACTCTTCATTTCCTTCTCTCCCTAACTTCAGCTCATCATCCTAGATCCTGCTGCTAACCCTCCCCCCGAATAGACTCTTGTCGAATACCTACTGGTTAGCTTCGCTACCATCTGCCTGCATTATCTGCACTGTGCACTTAAACTGCATCCTCTTGTTGTCCTCGGAATGCATCCTGCTATTTCTATGCCAATGTACATATTTTGTTTAAATGCCTTTGATGTTGCTTGTTATTCGTTGCTTATGTGATGGCTAGTATGTTTTTACCTGTTATGTAAATACTGTTCTATTTGTTATTCATGACTCTGCCTTAACCCTCCCCCAGGACGCATCTGGAAATGAGCTGTTACCAGCTCAATATGTCTTTCTGAGTGAAACTTTTGAAATAAATAAATAAATGCTTACATACATACATACGTGCATACATACATACATACATACACACACACACACACACACACACTCACACACATACATACAGGCTTTGAGCTGGTGACTGCTGGAATCAGTACCTTGCTTGACAGTCAGCAGTATATCCTGTTTAGCTTTTGAATCTGGCAGAGTCTCTGCAAGGACTTTAACTTGCTCCACAGGGTATACGCATACTTGGAAAAATGCCCCTGGGAGCTAGATAATCTCATGCTCAGGGTAACTGAAGTGTAAGCTCATTTGCCCACAGTGTCAAGTTGCATGACTCCTTATAAGTAGGGTGTACAGTGACTTCTTAGGCACAATGGCTTTGTCATTCACAGTGAGAGTAACAATAGTATTGGCTATTGGCTGAGTGAAATACACTGGTTTATTTGTAGGAGCAGTATATTTCTTGTCTACCTGCTTGGGAACAGCTGGCCTAAAGCCGGGCCTCTGCCAAACCACAACAGACAAGATCTCTAGCATGGGTGGGATAGGAGGGATTAAACTGACCAGCATATTAGGCATGCTCAGAAACTCCTGCTGGAGGTGTCTAGCAGGGTCAATGACTGCTGGCTCGAAATCCAATGCCGAATGCATATTTCTAAGCAGAGCTTGGAAGGATAGGTCTTCCTAAAGAACGGACACATGAACATGGTCTGAAACCTCCTGACCATAATAGGAGTCATCATTACCACCTTTGGAAATAATGAGGTTGGGATCTGACTCATCTCCTTCTGCACCCTCCTCACAAGGAGGATAGAAAAGGGAGGGGTGGTCGCAGATCCAACAATGCAGTACGTGGCTAGAGCAACAGCAGTGACACTGGTCTTAGCCCCAGGGGGTAAAGGACCAGTGCCAGGGGTGGGTATGCCTCCCTGATGGCGACACCAACACAGTGACCTAACTCGCTGTCGACAAAATCGACAGTTCGCCAACAGGTCACTGTGTTGATGCGCCTGAGACAGGGGCACACTGTCTCCTGGTCCTGCACCCCCTTCCTGAATCAACTCCAACGTGGAGTTTCTTATAATAAGTACGGGGGTTGCAGGGGGCTTGGGGGCAAAGCCCCCCCCCGATAGAAAAATGGACCAGGAGACATTCGGGATTTATGTCAACCGCAACTTGTGGAAGACATAAATCCCATCGCTGTGATGCCGATCAACGAAAGTGTTGTTGAACTAGCATCATAGAACCCCAGGGGTGGCACTGGAACCAACTCTGCAGATTGCACCAGGAGAGTTCACAGCACTGGGGGCCTCTGTGATGTTGGACATGACAACACTCCAAACATCGGGCCAGACCCCAAGGTGTTGGAATCTGCTACTGGATATGATGCAGAACCAGCATCGATGACTCAGCCAGCACCAGAGTGATCGGTTATGGCAACATGGTGGTACTCATCCCCTGACAGGATGGAGGTGACACCACAAGCAGGGCAGACATCGGTGGTGCTGCTCCTGGCAAGGACTCTGAGGCTGTTGCTGCAAACACTCTACCAGGCCCAGCAGTACTGCTGGTGGCACCATCCCAGCTGACCCCAAGGGGCCAGGGATCTGTGCTGCTGTCTGTGCCATATGGGCCAGACTCTGCATTCACTGCTCCATAAGAGCTTCCCAATGGTGGAACTGCCCACCAGAGCCCTCACTAAATGACAGAGGGGGACTAGGGGCCCCAGACATTGACCTCCCAGGCCTAGAAGTCCCTGGTGTCATCAGACAGCTGTGGGGACCTCTAACTCTAGGAAGTTAAATGTCTTGCGACAGACCTCAAAGAGGGTGACCTCAAGCAGTGCTGTTTCTTCCCCTTCTTATGAGAAGAGTAAGAGGCTGAGGTCGAGCAGTGCCTGGACCCCAAACGTGAACAGGATTGGCACCACATTTTTTTGTACTCTAAGGAAGACTATCTTTCCTCCCAAGTACAGGACTGCCCATCATCAGAACCGCTCTCCAGATCTCCAGAGGAGAGAATGAACCAGACACAGCCCTGCTGCCGAAGCAGCCTGCTTCTTTAGGCTTCTAACCATCCTCCATTGTCATTGACCATTTGCATGTGGTAGGACCTTTATGTAAAAACTTAATTTACACAAAAATAGCAAACTCTAATGTTAAACACAGAAACTGAATAACTGAATGCTGTTGTCATATAGTCAGTGAAGTTCTGACTCAGTGGGCGAGCAGCATCATCACTGATGCACACCTGACAGCAGAAAAAAAGGAACTGAGGCAGTTGGGGGCTAACACCACAGTAAACCAGTGATCATGTGTGCTGATGTCTGATGTGCATGTGCACTTCCTACCATGACACCCGCCCTGTGAAAAGCTTTGGCTCCCACTGGTTCCTAGCACCAATGGCTCAGTCCCACTAGTGGGATTCAGTGGTGAAGACTTATTCTTGGAAGTGCAGCTTTCAAAACCACCCTATAGTTAGTGCAGGCTGAAAAGCCGGTTTCAAATACTGCAGCCCTCCCAAAGGGCTAGCCTAAGATACATGAATCATTTTAGATAAGTGGATGTTAGCCCTGGATGTGGGAATCAGGGCTAAAATGAGACTCCACTCCCCTCATTGTGGCCTGTTAACATCAGGATCTTTTGAAAGAGATAGGAAATCAGAGCCCCAAAAGGGGAGGCATTGGTGTTTTCCTAAACAGAGCCTAAAAACTGGAGCCTCCAATACAAGGACAACATGTTTTTAGCTAAAGTAACTTGACTTGGCCCAAACAGATATCGCCTTTTTAATAAACTTGTACATCTGATCTAGTATAGGCTAACTTTTACAATAATTTCTTTGGAATACCACTGTAATGCCATTGGTTTGCCATTTCTGTGCAGTACCACTGTGGTTATCACTGGACTACCATTAGAGTTTTACAGTATTTGTCCCAGTTCCATTGTGATGCCATTGTACTATTTTTCGACCACTGCACCACAGAAAATCTGAATGAGAACTACAATTGTAATATCAGGGTAACACTGGACAGTACTGTTACACATTTTAGAATCTACAGTACTACTGTGTTGCCATTGTGGTTCCTATGAACAGGTGTGGGATAGATAACACAGACTCAGCTTTTTCAGGTTTAAAACACACCCTTGGTGTGATAGTTATTCAACTCAAAAAAGGCAAACAGAAATCAAAAATCTAGACAGTAAACAAAAATCTGCTACTGGGGTAACTTTCACAGTGTTCGCCCTGTCAATACAGGTATAATAATGCTATATCTAGACTGTCTGCTTCACTTAGGTAGCTCTTCACATTACCATAGCCCAGGCTACACTGACTTGCTGTCCTCGAGGAGGTGTAAATATAGTCCTATGCTGGGTTACCTGACATGACCCTTAAGCTGCATATGCATTTAATCAACTTCTACAAGATCCAAATTGGTCAGGATACCCCTTAAACATAAACAATTTAGTACATAGTATCTTATTTTACAACTTAAACTCATATAGCAATCTGTAAGGGCTTTAAAAGGTTCTCTGAATAGACAACGAGCTACAATGTGCCCTTAAGCCCCTTCTACAGCCAGAGATTGACAGATCTTAATCCTATAAATATAGGCTTTAGAGGGCGTTGCTTCTCCTATAGCAGAGCATTGCTCTAGATTCCTAGATTGAAGGAGGGTCCTGCATCAGGAATTAAAAGGAACATGGCACAATTGATTTACAAAAGCAGAAAGGTAATACCTGCCTATTTCGTACAAAACGAATGCTGCAAAAAGAAAACAAAGGTGTTAACCTGACTTCACAATTACACCATGAAAGGAAGTATTAATTATGTTTATTACATTTTAGCAGGTAGTGAAGGAAATACTAAGCAGCAGGGAGGTTGTAGTTTAATTGAGGTTTACAGCTATTTGCCTGTGTTCCTCTTTCCCTTTTCAATGGACCCCTGCACATAATAGTATTTCCTGAGGTCTCCGAGGAACTTGACAATGGGTGGGTGGGGTTGTTGAATGCAGCAGCGGCTGAAATGGACTTCTTAAGACTATACAGCTGCTCGCTTCTTTATGCAAAATAACACCCTTTGTTTCCCAAAGCTTGCAGTGTATTGTGGCTTCAGCATTTTCTGTAAAATGTTACAGGACTTGGAGGAGGGTTTGCGATCTGGAGCAGCGGCTGAAATAATTGGCATCTGGCCAGCCACTTGCTCCCTTCGCTACCACTTCTAGCCCTTCCTCGCATTAGAAGGTACATGAACATTTATTTACATCATTATTTTTATTTTATTTAAAATTTTGGTAACCAGGTAAGCCCACTGAGACCAAAGGTCCCTTTTCAGGGGCAACCCGGGGTTAGATACATGCAGCAATTAATTACATACAGTGGACAGTAATACAGAGGTTTGAAGTGAGACAGTATCAACTGGAGAGACAGTAATTACAGGTTAAGAATCCAGAATATGCATTTACAACATTGCAAGAGTTAATAGGGGTCAACGGTTTGACGCTTACATCAGTAGGACATGAGATCTTTGGTATTCTATAGATTATGAACTCCCCTGTGGGAGAGAGGAGAGATCGACTTTACTTTTACTTTCCTACATGGAAAAGTAACACCTACAGCATACAGGGTGGCAAAAACATAATTTCAAAGGACTTGCCACCCCCCCGTACACTGCACTTCGGAATAGTGAAGCTGCCTGTGTGAACCTTTGAGTGGCATTTTCTTTTAATACTATTATGCCAGCTCTCTTCTATCAATACTGCCGTCAACAACATAATAAAAGGAAATAAAATGCTCCCATATGAAACATACAGCACAAGAACTAAGAGGGCTGTAACTCTCTTATAACTGGATATGACTAAGCAGACCATGATTTGTAATTCTACAGTTTTACTCTGTCCTTCATTCTTATTGGACAAATAAAGCCTTTGTACATGAATTTATGCATGCATTTCAATTGTGATACTTTCATAAGGAAAAACTGTTAACATTATTTCCCTAGTCATAATGGCTTCAGACATAGAAACCTATACAGATATCTTTTAATCTAGGAGTACACTCTATGTATAATGGCTGTGCTTAGGTATGTTTCATTACATGCTTTTTACATACTTTTCCTACGGCAGGCTCCTTCCCAGGGAAGTAAAGAAAGTGAAAGGGATACAGAAATAAGACAGAATAAGTAAGTAAGAAGCAAGGGTGCCGGAAGATGGTAAAAGCTGAGGGGGCTGAGAATCAAAAGGGCACTTATGAGGGTACAAAGGGCACTTTTTCTATACTAGTTTTTGCCATACAGAAATAAAAAGTGGAGTGGCTATCGCCCCTTTCGTCCCCCCCCCCGGTTCCGGCACCTATGCTAAGAAGGATAGGACAGGGCTACGATGGGTGGCCACTCCACCATAACCTGAAAAGAGGTTAGGGGAGAGATAGAGATACTATTGTGTGGATCTACTACTGAATCCTGACAGTCAGTCAGTCTCCTGAATTCCATAAGCCCGAGTTTAGGAGACTGACTGCCAGAAGACCGACAAGGTGTTGGTGCAATGTGGGGGGCCAGCCCTCTGCACCCCCTGTAACTAAAATAACCAACTCCGAGGGGGAGCAGACATAGGCGGATTTAGAGGCGGGGCTAAAGGTGCTATAGCTCCCCTATCATGGAGCTCCTCTATTAATAACATACTGCTGCATTCTTAATCATGAATGCTGCCTGCGCCACACAGATCTCACCTGTCGTCCTGCAGAGCTGGCCTTAGCTAGGTGCAAACTGTGCCCCTGCACATTGGGGACCCATACTTTTTTCTTGAGTAAAAAAAATAATTTAAAACATTTAAAAATGCCTAAATGTTGTTAGAGATGAAAATGTTTACCAGCAAATGAAAGTGGAAGACAACTGGCTCTGTTACTGTTACAAAAAGGTGGGAGCAGCTTTGCTGCAGTGGAAAAGATTAGGTTAAGTAAGTGCTAATGGTGTTAATGGCCATACTTTACACCTCCCAGGTTGACTGCCTTCACAAACAAAGGGCTATAATGACAAGAGAACTTGTTTGTAACCTGGACATGTAGGTGAAACAATGAATGATATGACAAAATATGTTTCAAAAGTATGTGAGCAGTCAAAATGGCTCAAAAACTCGACCAGCTCAGAGCAAAATCGGATTTCCTGATAGGGACCCTGAAAACCTGATCACCAGGTAAAAAACCTGACAGGTGGCAACCTTACTGGTGTCCCATGATAATCCTCCCTATTCCCTCTCACTCACACCTCCAGAAAAGTTAAGTTGTTTAACTTGTTTGCAAATCAGAGTATCTGAGGTGTGAGTGTCCAGTGATGATGTCCCTGTCCTTACAGAAATGAATATGGTAGTAGTACCGTACTTACTTAAGTTCTTGCTCCAGGCTCAGTCAGATTCATTTTTAGTAGTGAAGACAAATAATTCAATGCAGTCAATGGCAGTAATTAAAAGATGCTGTTTAAACTAGTAGACCTGCTACTACTTTAGTAATTCAGGGCAGGAGGGTTAGTGAGGTGTAAATGTTGGATGTGGGGGGCCCACAGGAAATGGAGTGGTGGGGCCCGGCAGGGGGCTTCACAGGGGCCCAGAATGGTTAAGGCCGACCCTGTCCTCTAGTGTCCTGGTAGTGCAGTAAACAACCACCCCCACCCGTATTACGTAGTTGATCCCCCGAAAAGCCGGTCTCCAGCATGAATTTCTTACTAATGTTCATCCTGCACCATGTGAGCTTGAGCATTCATTCTCTACTTTTGCAGGCTTGGTGCAGCTCCTTTGTTCATGCACTGGGGGGGGGAGGCGTGGTGGGGTACAGCTGCAGCAAAGTGGAGTGGACCTTAACAATACAGATCTCAATCAGGTCATCTGGTGCTCACTGCTTCTGCTTTGCTGTTGCGTTCAGTAGTGGATGTGGCTAGCAAGGGGTGCCTTCTTTAAATGTCTGGGCTGCTGAAAACAGAGTGAGCTGTAATTCATTAACTCAGAAGATTAATGTTGGAGCAAGAGAGGAGCGAGTGTACTACTGAGGAGGAGACAGAGAGAGAGAGAGTGGAACCCACAAGTGAAGAGCAAAGCCCAAGGTTTCAGGCGGCAGCAGTCCAGTAACGTGGGGTCGGTGTGGCCTTGGTAAATCAGCACAAGTAGTTGGAGTGAGGTTCAGGTCATCTTCTGGTAGCTGAAGCAGGCTGTTGCTGAGAGTTCTGCTCATTAGGAGTCATGGGGTCAGTGTGTGCTGTCTAGAGAGAAAGTTTGGCAGCCAGGTGACCAGAGACAGTACTCAAGTAGGGGCACATAGACTTCAGCCTGCTGAAAATTGATCCAAGTCTTCATTTAATCAGGTACTTCTTGCTTTTAAAACAAAAGACTTTCACAGTCACAAACTATGGTGGGTGGTGGGTGGGGGCAGCTGCTTGGATAGGACAGGACAATAGTGTTCCATCAAACTGGGTGTGTAATAAATATAGTACTAGTGTTATTAATTTCTAGTAGGGGGAGCTTAAATTCATGACATTATAATTGTTTAAGGTCACTGCTAATTTTGTTCTATATAGCAAATTGATTTTGGTGTGGATTTGCAGGAGAGGGAGTTGCAGAGTAGTGCCCTCCTGTAGCATGCTAGGAATGGTACAAAACTAATGCTGGGGCACCAGGGTGTAGGCAGGCAAACTCGCTGTACACATTTGAGTACAGTTTTGATGAGTGCCTGTCACAAGTCATATGCTTTTCCGTTAACATTTTTATTCTAATCTGTAGTATTTGGGTTAGTGTAGGCCACTGAGGAGTGTCTCTGTTTAAACTTCTGTTGTTTAGGACACAGATACATGTATAACCTCTTTAGAGATTAGAAGAATCATCTGACAACAATCTGACTTGTTTGGAAAGGGGTACCATTTGGAGAAGATGTGTACATTTTTTAATGGGGTGGGTGTAATTAATTTTTGGAGACTGTGTGTACAAAACAGAAATTTCTGGCTACACCCTTGGGGGCAGGTCTGGTCTCAGCGACAGCATGAACCAGGAGAGGCAGAAACTGATACATGAGACCTTTGAACTGAGGTAAAAACATTAGCATGTACTGTATGTCTAATCTGTGTGGTCTTTTCAGTCGTGGTTGTACAGTGTGAGTGAGCACAGAGGGAATTACTAGACATGGGGACTTTGAAGGTGTTCTGCTGTATGTTATTGCATGTGCAGGAGTTTCTGCATGCTTGGAGAGCAAAATTGGCAACAGAAGTCATAAGACCTCGTTTGGCTCATTGACAAAGGCAGTTACAAAACCGGAAAAAGAATTGATAGAATAAAATATTTAGTTTATGTAGTTCTATGTTTTGAATTGGGGGCGGGGAGAGTGCAAGTTGTGATGTACCCAAGCAGGTGCTTGTTTAATAAAAAAAATGCATTTTGTATTTGTTTAGAAACTGTTTTTCTGCCTGCTTACTGACTTCTTGGGCCTATCATAAAATGAGGTGCCCCAAACCATGGGGTCATCCCAGTAAAGGACATTTTAAAACAATAAAAAATATTTTATTTATTTAAAAATGTATTTTCTTTGGAATAAATTGTTCTATAGAATAAAATATGTTTTGCAAAAATAGCAAGCAGACTTGAAATTATATTTTCTGAAACTAGATAGCAAAGTGACTTTGTTCCCATATTTCTATAGTTACTGTATTTTTTTTTTTTTTTTACTGAGATAAGGTTGGGGGATATGTTAATCTGTACTGCAGGACAAACTGGGATGGGTTGGCTTTATGGTAATGTCATAATGTGCTTGAGTGAGTGACATTTACGAACTTGTTTACTTGGATTGTCATTTAATTTGTCTTTATCACCAAGTCTCTTTCAACTTTTCCCATTTTTATGTGTTTCAGATGTGCTGCTGCCCAGTTACAGTCTTTTAGTATTTTTGTGTTTTTTGGGGAGGGTATTTTGGGCAACATACTGTCATGTGGACTGTGGGGACTCTGGGGATGTTCTAGGGTGCAACTAACAAAGCATGGGGAGGGAGGAAATGAGTAGAAATTGCATTAGAAATACCTTCCAAAATGCACCAGAATGCACCAAAATGTTAACAAATTTCTGGAGGCCTAAGTGGCCCACCAGACCTATTATTTTTTTTTTCTTTGACTTGAGTTCCCCCATCTATAGGACTCCTGGATCTGCCCCTGGCAGACCTCAGAGTAGCTTAAAACAGTTTATGGGGGACAAAAGAGCACTACACAAAAGTGGAGACCCGGGAACAGAACCTAGGTCTAAACTCACTGGTGGATGATTTGTTCGTGACTTAGCTCTCCACTCCACAGGAGCAGCTCAACCAACCAACCACTGGATTTTTCACCTTCTTATGGTGCATGGCTAGAGGCAGGGTAGCGGTTCATCACATCTGTTACCTTACCCCTGCCTGCACCAGTGTCTATCTGTCGGGCAGATGTGTGTTGGGCAGCCGAACTCGGGATCCTGACTTTAGGCATTTCGTCATACTCCCCTACTGCGCACTAGATTTAAGTTGGGGAAAACAAAGATGAAAGAAAAAAGACTTCCTGAAGCCTTATTTAGTAACTGTGGTGGAACACTACTCCACCACAGTTCCATTGTGTTGCCATTGTGACACATTTGGTGAAGGAAGAATGACAATCTACAGATACACATTTTATCCTTTTGGGACTCCTCTGTGTAATGCAGTGATTGTCTATAGTTTGTCATTCCGAGCCTTTACTGGATCAGATGTACAAGCTTTTTTTAAAAAGCAGCATCCGCTCTGGTGAAGGCTTGTCAGCTTCCCGGATGCAAGGTTTTTGCTTACTTAAGATGCCTTGCACTGGGACTGAGGATTTAGAGTATGGATGGGGTTTGAGAGATGCACAAAAACTAAACAATTTATATATTTTTTTCCCCCAGCATCCTTTTACAGATCCTGTACACTGTTCTCTCTGGTATCACATCATTTGGCCGAAGGAAAAAACAGCGACACCAGTTTGATTAAGGCGTATGGTGATTGCATTAAAGTGCCCGCATAGTAGGCAGCGACAACAACAACAACAATGCTTCCCTCTCCAGGTACTACATGGCTTCAGAGTTGCTTATTATAGTAAGGGGGTGCAGGGAATGAAGTTCCCCACTTACAAGCATTTGTTAACATGTTGCAGTTTAATCGCTCACCCACATGTACGGGCACTGTAGTTGCTGTCACTATACTGCCATCACTTAAATTGCTGTCGCTGTTTAATATTCACTGAAATCACATAGAACCCTGTTCTTTCTGCAAACTTCTTCTTTGGCATGCTACCTCCAAGTGTATAAATGCCAGTAACTAAAAAATTACTGCGTTGGTATAGTAGTTTCTTGTTACAAGTTAAGTAACTAGCAAACTCAAGAGGTTACTTCTTAGATACAGTGGATAGATAGATAGATAGATTAGATTAGATTAGATTAGATTAGATTAGATTAGATTAGATTAGACTAGAGTAGACTAGATGAACAGGCAAACAGGACAGATGGATAAAGTAAACAAAAAACAATCGCTTTAATTGTCACTCCGCCAAAAAAGCAGCATTGAGGGCTGAAGTGCTTGACTGGTGATAACAGCCTTATACTAAGGATAAACTAAGGAAGATGAGGAGCAGAAAAGGTGTATGCCCGTTTGTTACTCTTGTCATTCACCTGTAGTTTATCAGATTCCCTTTGCATAGTATATACTTATCAAGTCAAGATTGAAGGAGGCAGTATAGCGCAGTGGTCTAAGGCTCTGAGCTGCAAATCTGGTGACATCTAGCAGACCAGACCTGGGTTTGAATCCCACAGCTTCCACTTGCATACTGTGTGACTCTGAGCAAGTCACTTAACCTCCTTGTGCTCCCAGGTTGCTCCTGTAAAAAAGCTTCCAGCTTAGTGTGCTATACCTGGTTAAACAACTAAAAAAATATATATATATAGTTTTGGACTCAGTTGTTTCCATGGGCAGATTATTTCAAAGTTTATTATTCTTTGACCTCAGAAGTATTTGTGCATGCTTGTATGAAATTTGGAATATTTAGTTGTTGTGGGTGACCTTTCAGGAAGATATAGGAATCCTTAAAATCCAGACCTAATTCATTCATTAGATATGTGTCGCCAATGATGTCATAATAATAAGAGATTTCCCTGTGCTCTTCTTGTTTCTAATGACATTAATTTAAGGCTGCTAATCCTTAACTTTAAGGGTTACCTCACTAATCTGACTTTTTCAACTGGGTGACCGTGGCAGTTGACAGGGGCCAAACAGTTGATTCCTTTATCTGGATTTCAGCAAGGCCTTTGGACTGTGTACCTCACAGGAGAGTGATCAGGAAGCTGGAGGATCTGGGGGTGGGGGCCAAGCTTGCTAGATGGGTCAAAATCTGATTAAAGGGCAGAAGCCAAAAGGTGATGGTTGTAGGGGAATTCTTGGAAGTTAGGCTGGTGACCAGTGGGGTCCAAGACGGCTCGGTGCTCTGTCCAGTGCTGTTTTATTCTCTTCATCAGTGACACATCAAAAGGGATCAAGGGTAAAATTTGCCTGTTTGTGAACAACATGGAGCTCTGTGGAAGAGTGGACAAGAAGAAGGGGAGACATGAACTAAGGGAAGATCCAGCTAGGTTAGAGAAGTGGTCTGGCGTTTGGCAACTAGGGTTCAACACTAAAAAATGCAGTTATGCACTTACGGGCCAGAAACCCACAGACCAAATACTGGCTGGATAGTGTGCAGGTCACCAAGTCTGATGAAGAAAAGGAGCTGGGGGTTATCCTCAACAGTGACCTGGAGCACTCAGCACACTGCAGGAGAGCAGTGGCAAAAGCAAATTGGATACTGGGCTGCATAGCCAGGGGGATTACCGGCAGGAAGGCAGAGGTCATACTACCACTGTAGAGGTCACTGATGAGACCACACCTAGAATACAGTGTGCAGTTTTGGTGCCCTTAAGAAGGATGTCAACTTGCTGGAAACAGTCCAGAGAAGGGTGATCAAGAAATGATCCAGGGCCAGCAAGGCAGCATCTACAAGGAGAGTCTCAAGGGGCTGAACATGCACTCCCTTGAGAACAGAAATGAGAGGGGGGATATAATCAAGACCTTCAAATACTTTAATAGGGTGAATATGGAGGGCCTCTTCAGTCTTAGTGGAAACAAATCCATTAGGGGGCAGAGCGTAAAGCTATTAGGAGGAAGATTCAAGAGGGAGAATAGGAGGCACTTTATCACCAAAGGTCTTGTGGCCAAGTGGAACAAGTTGCCAGAGGAGGTAGTCTCCCTGAAAACAGTGGATAACTTCAAGAGAGGATGGGTCAGAATGAAGGGGAAAGTTGCTGGGGCTGGAGGGGGAACTGAGAGGAGTCGGGGGGGATTGGAGGGGGCAGGTCCCACTGTAAAAACAGGTGAAACCTGTTCAATCGGGCAGACAAGATAGACCATAAGGCTTTTATCTGCTGGCATGTTCATATGTTCATATGTTGTAATAGATCTTATCTGTGTCAGTCTTCACCATTCATCACCTTTGGGTAGATGGCCAGAGGTCATGACCCCGCGGGAGCTTTTTTTTTTTGTAGGTGGAGCCGATGCACCATCAGCGCCGCCCCCTAGGCCAATGCATTGTGTGGTGCTTGCGGGTTGGCCGTTAGGCGATGTCGTCTCTGCCTGCCTGACAGTTCTTCATCTCCCGCCATCACGGTCGCCTTGTGGGAAGCACCAGAGAACTTCAAGGCCTACCACCTACGCAGTAAACAGTTTTCGACTCTGTCAACCGTTCTTCCGTGCCGCAGTCCGTCGGCTTCTTTTCCTGCCGGTTCTAGTTGCCTTACTCAACGTCGCTTGGTAAGACCTTTCCAATTATTTTTATTCTTTGCGACATCGAGTCTGTTTTTGGTGTTTGTTTCCTCGTAGGTCATGTCTGGGTCGGAGAGCAAGAAGACTTCGAAGACGGGACGGCCCCCCATGCGACGGTGCCCTTGCGGCTGTAAATTTTCCGTCACCAACCAGCGCGACCGTTGCCTTACATATCTTGGCCCGCTTCACGACATGGATTCGTGCGACGCCTGTTTCTCCATGGACCGACGGGTTGTCTCTATGGCACCATCTTTTTCCTTTTCTCACCTCGCGCCGAGGTTAAGCATGGTGCTGTGTTCGGCTTCGGGCATGGCATTGTGGGGGCTTCAGATTCCACTGTTGGCACCATCATCAGCACCACCCCTGCCCTCGGCACCATTCACAGTGCCATGGAGCCGGGCAGTGCTGTCGTCAGAGCCGTCATCGGTGCTGTCCCTGCCCTTGGTGCTGCTCGCGGTGCCATGGGGCCAGACGGCACCATGATGGGTTCTGACTCCGAGGCTGCTGTTCGGGCCAGAGCCATGTCCTCCTCGGATACCATTCGCAGAGCTGCGGGGGGGCACTGGCACTAGCTCCGTGCGGTCTCAGTTTGCAACTTTGGCAAGGGATGGCATGGGCGCCTCCTACAGTCTGGCTCAGGGCCTCAGCCTCTACCTTTCAGAAGCGGAGGTGGACTCTGAGTCAGGCGAGCAGTCTGACTCCTTGGGGTTGGCTGCTGGTGTGGGAAGCCCTGTAGTGTTCTTGAAAAGCCAGAGTCAGCCCCCTTCTGAGGTGCGGTCGGTGGCTACCGAGACTGGGGTCAGGGGTGCTGGCCAGCAGGCAGTGGTGCAGGCCACCATTGCTCTGCAGCCCAGCCTCGGTGGGTTCACTGACCCCTCAGCAGTGGTACCTCTGCCTGTGGTGTGCCTGGATCGCCCAACTTTGGGGCTGATCAGAGCACCTATGGGAAGGGAGGGTACTGTGCCTTGGGTAGCTCATTCAGGTGCTGGCCAGGGCTGTCAGCTACCTAGGCTGGCCATCTCAAGGAGGAGGGCTCTCTCAGATTCCGAGGGGTCGAGGGGCATGGGGTCTGCACAGCGACCTTTTTCTGGAGCCCACCTGGGCTCTGGGAGAAGCCGCAGTGCGGATCTCTGCTCTTCCTCCTCGCTGTCTTTGAGAGAAACTCATTCTTTTGAGGTACTGGACCGTCCTTCTGGACCTGTATGGCCCCGGTCACCTCACAGGGGGGATTCTTCTGGGCGTAGCCAAGGCAGTACTAAAATGGTTGTTCAGCTGTCAGCTGTGGAGTCTTCCGGAGCACCTTTTTCTTCGGGTACTCCTGGTCTGCTCCATAGCCCAGGCGGAGGTCAGCTGACTTCTCTTCTCGGCTCTGTCCTCATCCCTCTGCCACATTCGCCTACATTCCCAGGCATCCTTGGTCCTAGCGGGCCTCTCTCCTGGGAGCAGTTCAGGGCTGTGGCTGCTCGGTTCCCCACTTACGTCAGGGCAATGAACAGACAGGTTTTTTCAACCTCCCCCCTGAGCAGCCACCTTCTGAACAGTTGGCGCCCTCCAACTTTTTATCCCCCCCTCTTCTGGGGGAGAAGAGTCTTCTGTCTATATCTCTCCAGCTGCTGATCTCGCTGAGTATCAGTGTTTCTTCCTGAGGATGTTGAAGGACTTGCACCTCACCCCTGCCACTCAGAGCAATACAGAGCACTTGGCACACGCCTTTTTGGGCGACTTCAGTGAGGACACCCTTGTGGTGCCCCCCTGGCTTGCTCCCTTTAGGGAGGTGTCATTGTGTTCCTGTCAGAGACCTTTTTCCGGAGTTCCTGCCCCATGGGATCTCTGCTAGAGGTATTGCACACCCACAGAGTCTCCAGGTTCTATGCCTCAGCCTCAGTCAGGACTGATGCAGCTGGATACTCCTGATGGGCTTCATACCCTTCACCATGACCGGCCCCCAGACCAAGGTTCCTTGGACTTTGATTTCTGGGGGAGGAGAACCTTCTACTCGGCATGGTTGCTGCTTGCTATTTCTGCACATCAGGCCCACTATGCAGCCTATGACAGGTTCTTGTGGTCCAGACTAGGTCAGCTCCTAGCCTCGTTGACTGACAGAGCAAACCAGACAAGCCATTGCACTCTCTGCACGTGGCCTGGAGCTAGCAAGGCACCAAGCGAGGGCATCCTAAGATGCCAGTGAGGTAGCTACCAGGGTCATAGGGACAGCGATCTGCACTAGGCAGATGGCATGGCTGCATCTTTCCCGGTTGTCACCCCTGGCCCGGCATAGGGTGATTAACTCCGCTCACCAGAGAACCTACCTCTTCTCCCATAGAGCGAGACGGCATTTGTCGGGGCAACTTCCTTCGCCCCGGGGTCCCCTGCCTCACTTCCCACTCCCGGCCTTCCAGTCCCTGAAGGTTCTCCTCTTAGTGTACCCACTGGAGAGCTAACGGACTCTGTCCCTTAGGGTTAAAAAGAAATCTCTTTGGGGGCTCGCCACATCACTAGCAGTGATGAATGGTGAAGATTGACACAGATAGATATGAAAATCACGACTCACCGTAATTATGATCTTTCTGTGTATCTCCACCATTCATCACAATCCCACCCTCCATCCCCTGGGGCCTCAGTCTCTGGTCCCCTCCCTCTCTGTGCCCAGCCTCGCCCCCACCTTTCTTTGTCAGGATTGGGGTAAACAGGGGCACATAGGGGGACAATGTTCTGGGGAGAGTGGTCAGCATGGGGGGCACTCCTTCTCCAGTGCATTAGCTCCACCCCTGTGGGGTGGGAGTTGACAGTTGCCTCCATTCTCTCCTCCTCCTTGTTCCCGTCCATCTTATTTTCTTTGTCCTTTGGACTATCCTTTATTAAAAAAAAAAAAAACAACTTTTTTTTCCTTTTTCACCAAAAATCTTTCCTTGAGAGGGTGATAATTCTCTGTGCCCTGTCCTTTTTACAGAATAGCCGATTCTGCTCAAATGGAGTTTTGCTGGTCATTCTGTGCCTTGAATTCTGGCAAGAAGCCTTTGGCTAATCCTTGCAGCTCCTATACAATCTGGAGATGGACCAAGGTCCAGGGTATGGTTAAACCTTTTCTCCCCTCTCATCCTCATCCTAATTCCTAAAATCCTTATCCCACCATTCTTCTCTCTTCTGTTTCCAGAGATTGGGGCCCCTTCCCAATCCCTCTAGTTTCCGACTTCCTCATCTTCTGTCCTCGCAGTCATTATTTCTCCTTTTAGTTCATACATCTTTTCCTTTTTCTGTCCCTTGGACTTCCTTGTCCCACCCTCCACTCCCTTCCTCTTACCTCTCCGGCGACTCAGAAATGGCAGGCAGGCAGAGTCGACAGTGCCTAACGGCCAACCCGCGAGCGCCACGCAATGCGTCGGCCTCGAGGGCGGTGCCGATGGTGGGTCGGCTCTGCCTACCAAATAAAAAGCTCCCAAGGGGTCATGACCTCCAGCCATCTACCCAAAGGTGATGAATGGTGATGATACACAGAAAGGTCATAATTACGGTAGGTACGTAATTTTCATTTTTGGTTACTCTGCTCTGCACCTGTTCTGTTCTCTTAATATCCTCCTTAATCTATGGACCCCATATCTGACTAGCATAGTCTAAATGTGGCCTTACATATGCTGGGTACAAAGGTAAAATGACTTCTGGTTTACAACTTTTTAAATTTCTTTTGATCGACCATATTACACCATTAGCCTTGGAAATTGCCATTGAACATTGTTTATATTGTGTTAAGTTGCTTGTCTCTAGAACTCCCAAATCCTTCTGACATTCCACTACATTCCACTACCTTAAAGAGCCACTGAAAGCATTAGGAAAACCTTGAAAAAAGTAAGATTTATATTCAACTCTATCCCATTTTCTTTATTACTTCATATATTTTCAGTAATGAATTCCTCATTTTCTTTATTACTGAAAAAGTTGCATGAAAACAAGATCACTGTTCCCTAGACTATATTTACTCTAGCTGCTTCTCTATACATGACATCACAGTCCTGTTTATGACATCATAATTATCTCCGCAGCAACATATGTTGATGTCATAAACAGAATTATGATGTCAGGTACAAGCAGGCAGCAAGAGCAAAAGGGACAGAGATATTGTATTCATGCAAATACCCTTAGTAATAAGGAAAACAGGGTAAGAATTACAGAATAAAATAAATATAAGCTACATGTATGCCTGAATATTACGTTTTTTCAAAGTTGTCTACTGTGTCAGTAACTCTTTAAGTTCAGTATTACAGAGAATGTAATTGTGACATGCCTTGTTTCTCCCCAGGTGTATTAGCCTGCATTTCTGTAAACTTCATTCCTCATTTGTAAACCCACCTAGATATTCGGTCTAAATCTTCTTAGCTTCTTTGAACCTGTTCCTGTGTCTCACACTGGCCGCCTAACTTTGTGTCATCCGCAAACTTGTTAGTCTAGTCAATGATTGTTTTGTTCATGTCGCCTATAAACAATTGGAATAAGACTGGTCCCAACACTGATCCCTGTGGTACACCACTTGCAGCCTGACCTAAGCTGGAGTGATGCCAATTGTTTGCCATCCTTTGGGTTCTATCCTGCAGCCAGCTTCTGACCCAGTTAATGATACGGGCAGTACTGCAGTCTGACATTTTTTCTATAACTGCCCAGTGAGGTACAGTGTTAAAAACTTTCCATAGATCTAGACAGATTGTACCATCTTATGCTCTCAGATTGTAACTGCTCCCAAAATCTGGAGTTTAACCTATTAAAATGCTGCTCTTGAATTACTTTACCATTAACTTAATTATGTACTTTAGGAAGGCCTCTAGAACGCAATTTTGACATTTTGCTCTATATTTCAATTTGCTACACATATAAAAACTATAATGGCATGAATATTTGCTTTTAGGAAACTTTTGAGGGAAACGTGAAGTTTCAGGATGTAGTTTTTAAATATCCATCCCGACCTGATGTGCCAGTGCTTCAACGATTGACGGTTAATGTAAAGAAGGGGCAAACCCTGGCACTTGTGGGAAGTAGTGGATGTGGAAAGAGTACCACTGTTCAGCTATTAGAGAGATTTTATGACCCACTGGAAGGCCAAGTGGTGAGTATTTTTGACGCATGTTTTAAAGTTAATTTTGCAAAGCAATAATAAAAAAGCACATGTTTACCTGAATACAGCATCCCCTTAAGAAAGTTTGTTATACTACAGTACAAACCTCTATAAGATGCCAGACAAAGAAAGTCAGTACTTTTATCCCAAAGTGTACCTTCTTCAAGAATGATAAAACTGTCTGTTGTCAGCCTTAAAGAAAGACAGTTTGTGGTAAAAAAAAAAAAATAAGAGGGGTGTCTTGGTTTGGTCATATTCTTAATTTCTGTTGGCATCCTATAGCGATGTACAGTAGTATGATTCTTTTGCCATAAGGTAGTAGTAAGTAGTAAAAAATTTATTTTTATGCAGGAATAAAAACATGTCATTTGGATAATATAATCCAGTTTTCAAGACAGTCCTGTACAAGCTCTCTAAGT
Source organism: Neoceratodus forsteri (assembly GCA_016271365.2). Taxonomy (NCBI): domain Eukaryota; kingdom Metazoa; phylum Chordata; order Ceratodontiformes; family Ceratodontidae; genus Neoceratodus; species Neoceratodus forsteri. Next base: position 1,836,795,424 of record CM057456.1, read on the forward strand.
TTCACATAATATCAAGACAACCACAAACATTTAAATACAAGAAACAAAGAAACAAGAAACAAATACACAAAAGATCCATCCCTTAGCATTTATACACTATACTTAACAACTAAATTGCCTACATTATATAAAAGAAAGGGCAGATAACAAAAGGATCACTATTATACACATACACATACACATGTATAGACATAATACTTTTCTAGTCCCTCAATGAACCTTTTGGTAGTTTTCTCAGCTCGCAGTAAGGGAGGGAGTATATTCCAACATACTAATGCTTGTGACGCCAGTGTTCTACCCCAAACCTATTTTTTTGCCTATCTGGATCAATTCTATTTTGATACATTGACCTAACTGAATGTTTCCTAAGGGCAGAATCCTTGTCTGCCAATAGCTTAGAAATATTGTGATTTAAATGAATTGTCCTGTATTTATAAATTAAAATTGACCAGTTTTTCTTATAATCTAAATCAAGGGGTAACCAATTTAGCCTGGTTAACAACATACAGTGATGAGTTCTGAAATTGCAGCGTGGGACATATCTTGCCACCCTATAGTGTAATTTATCTAATTTATTTAAAAGCTGTTTAGTTGCAGACCTATAGATAAATTCGCCATACTTTAATACTGGAAGTATGAGCTGTTCTGCAATCAATTTCCTGTCCTGCAATTTCAGACAACTAGATGTCCTTTTCAGAGCTCCTAATTTTTTATATGTTTTGGTAACAATGGTTTCAATATGGCCCTTAAAAGTCAGCAAAGAGTCAATATTTACTCTCAAGTAACAATAATTTTCTACTTGTTCTATTGGGATTTGATTTGTTGTTAAAATTTGTACGTTCCAGACCAACTGATTTTATTAGTACCGACGTACATTAGTTTAGTCTTATTTACATCCATTTTTAGCTGTGACCTGGTGAACCACTCCTGTGCCCTGGTGAAGTCAGTCTGGAGTTTTCTCTGGAGATCCACTGAACCACTGAATGCTAAGGAAGCATTGGATCTTCCTAGAATCAATCCAGCCCATAGGATCCCACTCTTCTGGTCTTAGTTGGAGGTGCTAGGACTATGCAGAAGCAAGTCTTTTCAGCCAGGGCATCAGCACAGGCTACTGGTGCCAGTGCATGCCACACACACAAATGCACGCACACACACAGTACCATTGCTAATGTTCCAGTTAAACTTAGTCCTGTTTTACCCATTGTTGAGTGCACACCATGAGAGCAAGTCGTCGCCACCTTAGGTCACCTTTCTTTCTTTGGTTTCCTTCTGTGTTTTATTTTTTGCCATTGGAATGTCTGGTCCATCTATGAAGGGGAAGAAAAAGGATCATCCTTTTCATTGTTGTCCTTGTGGTAATGACATTGGTTTGAAGGACCAGCTGCCTGCTTTTCCTTCATCACCACACACTGTAAACCAGATGTCGGAAGTTGTGCCACCCAGTCCCTAACTTTGGAGGTAGACATGAGTCCAGAAGGTCACAAGACAGGTCTCTGGACCATTCACACAGCTTTATTTATTTATTTTATTTTTATTTAGTTTTTGTTGACCGGGTAAGTGCACTAGACAAATCCTGCCTATTTTCAGGCACGACCCAGGGGAGGGGGATACAGATGAATGCCAACTGACCTTGAACCAGATTAAGCTCTTGGTGGTATTTTTGTACTGAATGAGGGAAATTTAGCCAGGACACTGGGAAAATTCCCCTACTGGCTGCTTGGTAGCCGTCAGTGGGGAGTTGCACTGACGTCACGCTGCATGATGGCAGCAGTCCAGCAACCGACTTCGGAGATGGTGGATGACCAGAGGGGCAGTTCTGAGCTTGAAGTTATATCGCCAGTAAAGCACTTACCCAAGTTTGTTGTGGAGGCTCCCTGTCTGGAAACAGCACCGGAGGTGAACATGAGTATTTGGAGGTGGCTGGCGATGTTCCAGCGGGAGTATGCTGATAGCGGAGCGGAGGAGAGACTGGCTTTTCCCAGCTGAGAGTCGCACTGTAATTGGAGGTACAAACGTACTTAGGACAGGCCCGGAGGAACGAAAATTACCGGATTGTGTTGCAGAGGGACGGATATTATTGAGGGACCGAGAGTGTCACAGTTAATGCGTCGGCGTTTTGGCTTACCGGACACTGCTTCCCAGGATTTTTCCAAGGACTGGTCGGAGGATGCGACTTTACAAGGGGCAGGCTGGACTAAAACTGACTCTGGAAGATGGATTCCTGAACCAGAATGGATGGATTTTTCCCCAGACGAGACGAAGACTAAGCATGCCACCGATCAAACTTTACTGGGCCCAGGTACTAGTGTTGCATCTCTTAAAAGTGCTGTATTCACTGAGGGTGGGGAGAGTGGTTTGGTTTCTTTGAAACCAACCACCTCCTTTAATATTACGGGGGATGTGAACGAAACTGTTGAAAGGCCATCACAAGATAGGGGTGTGGATCCTCATAATAAGCCTCCTATGTCAGAACTTTTTAAAAATAAACTAGAACAGGCTCCACGACGCAATGCTGTTAGACTTAGATACAGAGGGGGTCTTGCTGAACATCCAGACAGGTACTATGTGTTTAAACATTTGTTGAAGTCATCTGTGGGGTTTTCTGCTGCAGACATATATGCACTAATACACATTTCTGGAGAGGACTCCTTTGATGTAAGTTTTCAGTCTCACAATTTATTGGACAAATTTTGGGATAAATACACCACTCTTAAAACCACCTCAATATGGAGTCCTTTTTTTGTCATACCCCTCACTAGACCCCAAATTCGTTACGTTACCATTATTTTTCGAAATGAGGGGGTAAATTTTAGCGATATTTATCACTGGTTGCAATCTAAATGCGATATTTTGAGTCCTCCCGAAGCCTTATTAGACTCTGAAGGCATATGGACTGGAGGTTGGAAGTTTAAAGTGAAACTCTTTCTGGTTAACTCTGAGATAATGCATCTTCCTAATAGTTTCTTTTTAGGGAAGGATAGGGGCGTTTGTTTTTACGGGGGACAACCCAGGGCCTGCTATAAATGTGGGGCAAGAACTCATTTAAGTAGTGTGTGCGACTTGTTGAAATGCCCATTGTGTGGCAGTTTCGGACATTCCATCGATATGTGTACCAATATTTTTCAGTGTAATCTCTGCGATGAAAAGGGCCACGCTTTTCATCAGTGTCCCTGAGCCCAGAAATTGCACTGAAGGGTGGGACCAGGACGAATTATTACGGAAAGCCCATGCAAAAAAGCATGGACCTGTTGAAAGAAATACCTTTGTAAATCAACCTACCTTAGGAGCAGAGCATGGAGCACCTACAAAAACAGCAGGGCCTGCTGTTCCTGTATCTCCGATTTCTACAGATAGCCATGTCACTTCTAAACCTTCTGCCCCTAGTAAACCCATTATCGACCCTTCCATGCCACCCCCGTTTGAAATAGTTAAGAGTAGAAGTCTGACTAGGGCATCCACGAAGCAAGTAACTGTACCTCCCTTGCATACTGATAATTTCTTTTCCCCACCTCCAAGAGGACCCTAAGGACTCGGATTTGGAATCTGATACTTCCCATGTATCAGAACTCGTTACAGAGGATGATGAGATTAAATCAACCGAACTAGCCAAAGAGAAGAAAGGAAAAAAAGGGAAGAAGAGGAAAGTTAGTCAAAAACATAGTCCTTAATTTTCTTTTTTGTTCCATGTCCATATTACGGCTAGCTTCCTACAATGTTTGCAGTTTAAAAGCATTCCAAAGACAGATACCTATTTTAATGTATTTAGGGACTTTGAATCTGGATATTATTCTTTTGCAGGAAACTAGGCTAAAATCTCTCTTTGAAGTCACTCAGCTACAAAGGAAATGGGTTTGGGGCCCTTCCTTCTGGACTTTTGGTTCAGACTCTGCAGATGGGTTGGGGGTACTCTTTGGGAATACAGCATTTAAAATTTCCAGAGTTATTGACCTTCACCCGGTTAGTGCTCATTTAGATTTTTCTTTTGGTGAGTTATTTTTCGTTTGGTGAATCTGTATGCCCCACAAACTAAGTCGTCTCAGTATAGAGCTTTTGAAGGCATTAAACCATATTTGTTAACCAAAAGCACATTATTTGGGGGGGAGATTTTAATTGTTCTCTGGATACTCATTTGAACAGATCACTGAGTAAAAAGTTTATTGTGATTCTAACTATCTTCACAAATTAATACAGGATACAGGCCTTACAGATGTTTATAGAAGTTTACACTCCCAGGGTGGAAACATATTTCAGACATACTTTTCCACACGTATTGATATGGTTTTGTCTCTAGGTACCTTTCTCCACATGATTGTTTGGTCTGCCTACTGAATTTTCCGACCACCATATACTGTTCAGCACTATTTATTTACGAATACCCCATTTTTCCTCTTTTCATAACAGATAGCGGTTAAATACTTCCTTTTGCAGGATGACACTATTATTCTAAGTTGGAAGTTTTTTTTCTGCTAAATACTCTACCATGAGTTTTTTTGATAATTATTATGACTGGTGGGTACAACTGAAACTGGAGATAAAAACTATGTTTATTTCATGGGGTAAACTAAAGGTTAACTCTGATTATCTTCAATATTTATTGTATAGAAATAAATTATATAAACTGATGTCCTTGCCACCTAAAACTCGTGCCTTATTCCATTCTCAAATTCAAGATACAAAACGATCCATGAAGGACTTCCAATATGATAGAGCAAAGTCTTTAGACTTAGAATTCAAATATGGGATAAAGCATAGTCCGACGTCAGATCCCTTTCAGGCATGTAAAACCAGGATTGCTCATACAGTGATGACAGGCCTTGTTAACCCCCAGGGGGAATTAGTTACTACCGAGATTGGGATGTTATCTATTGTTCAACAGTATGTTCAGGATTGCTTCTCGTCTTCCGATACAGTACCTATGGAGACATTTCCATTTCATAAATTTCCTACCACTCCTAAACTACCAGAAGATATTTTGCAATCATTGGTACTCCCTATCACTTCCCATGAAGTGGCAGAAGTCATAAAACATTTGAAATCTGGAACCGCTCCAGGTTTAGACGGCATACCAAACGAGTTTTATAAAATCTGTTCTACATATATGGAATTTTTCTTGCCACTAGTTTTTAATTCAGTTCTGAGTACTCCGCCTGTTGAACACTGGTCAGTTTCGCTTCTGACTTTTCTTTACAAAAAAGGTCACAGAACACATATCTCTAACTGGAGACCAATTAGTTTACTAAATACAGATTATAAAATATTGACTAAAATATTACATAACCGACTTTTAAAGGCTGCTGAAATTCTAATTCACCCAGCACAAACCTGTTCTATACCTTCTAGAACTATACAACACAATTTATACTTGGTGAGAGATATTTTTCTGTGACGTAATAATTCTTCAGGTTCGGCCATTATAGTTGCTTTAGATCAAACCAAAGCCTTCGACACTGTTTGCCATTCCTTTTATATTCTACCTTGTTGCATTATGGTATCCCGAAATGTTTGTACGATGGATTACTAACCTGTACAGTTATGCAGTAGCAATTCCACTGGTTAATGGCCTCATGGGCTCCGGTTAACATTAAGAAAGGGTGAGACAAGGATGTCCTTAAGTCCCTATTATATATTTTCAGTTTAGATCCAGTCATCAGGACCATTGTCTCAGACTCTCAGATTTTGGGACTTTCCCTCCCTGGTTTAGACAAAGTGAAAATCACGGCCTTTGCTGATGATGTTACTCTGCTTTTAGCTAACACTGCATCACTACAGAAGGCGTTGAATGTTTTTCTTTTTGGGAAATTTTCAGGTGGATCTTTAAACATAGGGAAAAGTTTTATAATACCCTACAAAAGACTTCTTAATAATCCTTCTTATTTGAATATCCCTGTAACACATCTTCCCAGAAAATATTAGGGATATGGTTTGGGGTTGAGGATCTGGCCCTTATAATTGGAATAAAAGGCTAGAGATTGGAGAGGCAAAGATAAATATATGGAAAAGCTGGACTTTTGGTAAATTAAAAAGAGTGGCAATCATTAAACAGTTTTTGTTGCCTCAGTTTACTTTTCTAAGCCATGTTTTCCCTCCCCCTATCTCTGTTGAGACTCGGTTATACAGCATATTTTTTCAGATGCTCTGGGGAAATAGACTTAACCCCATAAAGAGAGACTTTACGTACCTTCCAAAAAAAGAGGGAGGTCTTGCTATGATTAATCCAATCATTTTTTTCCACGCCACCTTTTTATTTTCATCATTTTCTTTTCTTTGGTTTCAACCATCATTAACTTGGCACTTCTGTACAGTCGATTTGGCATAAGTATTTTTTAAGTGGTCTTTACTTCTCAGAATTATTAAGTCCTGATTCTTTACTCTATATGGACTGGCTACTCTTAAAAAACTTTATCAATGGAAAATCCCATTGCAGCAATTATTAACATTATCACAGAAATCTTTTTATGCCTATATTGTTTATGATGTTCAGAAGGTGACATTGCTTTTTCCTCAGTGTTCCCCTTCTAAGATGATTCTAGCATTATACAAATTAACAGATTATAGACTTCCGGTAAAAACTTGGGATGTCATTTGGATGTCAGCTCATGGTAGATTAGGGGTCAGAGGAAATATGAAATATAAACCCTTGGATGAAAGGTACTGTCTCAGGTCCCAATGTGTTAACATTGAAGAAAGCCAACAGCATTTTTTTCTAGATTGTTCGGACAGCCAGGCCTTTTGGTCACAGGCAGCAGTGTATTGGAAAATGCCACATCTTATGTCTTTAACTTACAACACTCTTATTTTGGGGGATTATACAGGAGTATGGAAAAATTATCATAAAAGCACTTTGAATGCCTTTTTTGCTTTGTTACAGTATTTTTTATGGCAAGCCAGATGCAAATTTGTGTTACAACAGCAACAGATATCTTTTCGTTATTGTTGAATCTGTACATAATGACTTACTTTCTTTATATGCAAGTGATAAAGCGTTTTCGACTGCTCAAATGTCTGTTTTGTGGAAAAATTTCCTGTATTGTAATGTTTCTTTTTTGTTTCTTGTTTTTGTACTTTTTCATAATGTATGTATTTTAATAATTATGTTTTTGCTTTGCTTGTGATGTTATGTTTTCTCAATAAAAACTTCGCTACTCTTTCGATAAGTGCCATGGGATCTTTAACATCCACCTGAACTACTACCAATCCAGGCAGATGGGACCTCGGTTTAATGTCTCATCCGAAAGACAGCACCTCAGAAGTGCAGCACCCCTCTCGTGCTGCACTACAGTGTCAGTACTGGGATATTAACCCAAGTGCCAGATGTGGGAACTGAACCCACAGCCCTCTGATCTCCCAGCCTCAGAGGTGAGTGTGCTACCTACTGAGCCACTGACAGCTTCCCCTCACCACTTCTCAAAGTCAATGGAAATACAGAGCGCTCTCTGCCTCTACCATGCTGGAGTCATGACAGAGTCTCCGCTAGAAGTATCGGGCAGACTGTCAACTCTTTCTGGGTGGCTGGTGAAGAACCCACTGTGATCTATTTGTTCTGTGTAACAGGCAGGCCACCCAGGGTCAATTTCAAGGCCTTTGACTTTGGTCACTTTTCCCGATGACGTCAATGCCAACCATCTGTGTTGCCTTGCCTGTTGTCACCATTCGCCTTGATGACTCCAGGAGCAATACCAACACTGGTGCAGACCCTAGTGTTGAAACTGTTTGTGGTGTTGTAGCTGGGGTCAGTGTTGATGAAGGAGTTGGCCACAGTGTTGACCTGGACATCAGTGTCGCTAGTGGTGCCAAAGAGGAGGTTGATATTTGGGTTGACACTGACGTCAGTGCTGGGGTCAGTGCCACCGGTGGTGCTAGGGGATGCCTTGGTGCTGGTGCCATTGTGGCCTTGATATTTTCACCACTAGTGGTATTGAGTTGGGGAGCAAAGACAGTATCAATGTCCAGTTTTTCCGTAGCTCTGACATAAGGCATCAGCACAAATCTTGGTCCAGGCCTCACAGTGGGGCCTTTTCAGTCAAAGACGTACACCATCCACCCTGTGGTGCCCCCTGGACATCTTCCATGCCAACTCCTTCAAGGTAGGAGTATTAGATGCAGGAAACTCTGCCCACTCCTACCCTAGGGCAAGGAGGCTACCAGTGTCTTAAGTCCTTCCCTCAGTCATGGGTTCTGCAACCCGGCAGGTTGCTCCATCATGCTGTAGGTCTTTGCTTCAAATGTCTTGTGTGTGGAAAGATAGGCTGGCTGCTTCCATCAGGCCTAAGTGCCCGCTGATGCAGGACCAGTACCATCTCTGGTTGGAGACTGTAGAAGACTGGTATGGGGAGTCTGACAGAGCCTAGTTTAGGGCACCTTCCTGTGTTTCTCACTGAGCGGTTTCCCAGCATCTGTGCTTTGACATTGTCCTCAAAGAACAACAAATCGTCTATTCATCTTCACTCAGCTGCTGAGTATGTACTGTACCAGCGATGCATGGGGAGACGGTGGAAGTGTTGGGTATCCCCTGCCACTTAAGTAACAATCCTGTTGCCAGTATGAATACTTCTATCATTCCTCCCTGGCACAGAGCCATGGAGAAGGCAGCGAGGGCACCCTGGAAGCATCCCTTTACTAACCATCCTGTCCCCAGGGACCTCCTCATAAGGTATCGTGTCTCCACTGGGTCTGTTGTTGGTATACCTTACCCCTCTCACAGGCTTAAGGTTCTTCAGACCCAGAGTGGTGCTTAGATTTGACCAGTGATTACCCTCCTAGTGTGGATTCTAGAAGCGTTGACATGCTAGGAAGGAATGTTTTTTTCACCTTCACTAGATCGTTTGCCATCTCCACACATAAGGCCCATATGTTGGTGAACCAGCACCACTTATTGATGCAGGAGCACACTCCACTGTTTGTTATGCCTCCTAGTGAGTCCATGTGGCAGGCCATGGATATTTTTACTATGGACCTAGAGGCAGCTCTGCACCAGTTGAGAGTATTGTTCAAAATCAATGAAGTGGTGTCCAGAGTCATAGGATTGACTGTCTACATCAGACGGATGTCCTGGCTTTGTCTGTCCTGGCTGGCACACTGTGGACCTGGTGCAGGTGCTAAATTTCCTGGGGGGTCTTTCTTTCTCATCAGATCATGTGGCAACTCTCAAGGAACCCACCTGCACCTGAGCCTCAGGAGCCACTGTCTGACCTGGAGTGATCTTTGGTCTAGGAAGTGTGCCCCACCCTCTGGTGGTCTCCCCCACTGTGAGGATTGAGGCTCTTTCGAACCTCAGGGGTAATCAGGTTTCTCCCTCATTGAAGGGAAGCTTGGTACTCTGACCCATAAGTGGGACTCTATGGAGACTATTGATTCTAGGAAGATGGAGAAGTTACATTGCCTTCCATATCTGTAGATCTTCCTGAGTATCCTCTCCATAGAATACCACTCACCCATCCACCATCCCCCTCTCTAGGATGCCAGGGCTACATTTTTGGCAGCTCATGCCAAAAAGATGGCAAAAGCCTTGTTAGCAGCCATTGTTTTTTCTTTTCAGGATATTGCCTCCCCTTTCAGGTGGCTTAGGCTCCTGACATATAAGAACAAACTTTGGTTAGAGCCAATTCAGCAGCTAATTCATTAGCATGATCAGGGATTCAGAATAATGTATGGCTTAGTTGTAATTTACTTGTATTACTGTAATGGAAAAATCTCACAATTACTGGACAACGGAAAACGTTTATGGGGCATGGATTCAGCTACTCTCCAGGAACTACTTGAAAAGAGGTGTGGTCAAGCAGCTGGTATGTATTGGTATGGATTTCTACACAATCTATAGCGTGGCATTACAGCTGTGCTGTTGTCAGCACCGGCTGACTTTTTCCGTTTGAGGGATTAAAACAGCAAAGTTCACATTTTCTAGTTTTGGCCATGCCCATCAGACCATTAACAAGAAGTTTGTTTTCAGTGTTGAAAAAAAAAGGATTCAATGAGGGAACCATCACCTTTGATTTGGTATTGAATCCTTCTGACAAGGGTGTGGGTATGTGTTTCTTTATTATACAATATGTTGCATTTTTACACGTTATTTAGTCAGTTTTATGCCTTTAGGGGGGTGTTCATTTTATATAGAAATAGTCTTTCCTCATTTTACTCTTTGAACTGAGTCAGACATTTATTTTCACCCCAGAACTGAGTTCATCCTGGGTTCCTTCCCATTTCCACTACTCTGCTTTAAAGGAGATAGGAAATGATTTCTTGCTTTTTTTTTTACATTGAATAAATTATACATACTAAGCACTGGCTTCTCTCTGTGTCTTTTTTTGTATTTAAAAAATTTAGAATGCAAATTTCGTTACACAGTTTTTATTTTGACAGCCCACTGATTTGACAGGCTGTGTTTTTGTATTGGGAGCTGGCACGTGTCAAGCTTTGAAAAGCGCACGTCACAGACTCCCAATACAGCATTCAGTTCATTGTGGTACTCACACTAAGGATCATCAACTGCTTCAACTAACAAGGACTGTCGCCATTCTGCTTTACTGAAAAGGACACCCAACTAACATAAAGTTATCATTTGGAGACCAGCACAGCTGCTCCCCCCACCCCCCAACTCCCATCCTTGGCCGGTCGTCATGCAAATAAAGGAAAAAACCTATTTCTGGAGAAGAAAAAAAAATTTATTTACTGGTATTTTTTCCCTCCTGTAGTGGGTTTCAGAATTCTTCTTGTCTACCATCCACCTGATTGGGGCAGAAGTTTTCTACAGGAGATGATGGCCTTTGTCACTGACAGGGTGTTGGAGTCACCAAGATGGCTCATTCTCAGCAACTTCAACACCTGGGTGGATGACGAGGGTTCATCTGGTGCAAGGGACTTCTTGTCTAACATGGAGTCCCTTGGCTTGACCCTTGAGACCACTTCTGGAACCCACCACTCCGGGCACAAACTCAATCTGGTGTTCTCCCTGGGACTTGAGAGTAACACCCTCAGAATTGATCCAGTCATTTGTTTGGATCCTTGCTCCATCAGGTTCAGCTTTAACATCCCCCTAGCTGTCCCTTCCCCTGTGGAAATGGTCCAGTTCTGCTCTTTGGAAGAGCTATGGCCAGAGGGACTGCTGACAGAGCTGGACATTTTGTCTGTGCTGGAGCTTTGGCAGAGCTGGACATTTTGTCTGTGCTGGAGCTTGCGCTGGGGGTCCGTGGGAAGCTGTGGCAGCTTATAATAGGGCTGTCTTGGGGGCCTTGGATCATCTGGTGCCTATTCGTGTACGCCCGCTAGTTTTGCACCTCAGCTCGCCATTGTTTGATGGTGAGCTGAGGGCACTGAAGACCAGGGGTGAGGTTAGAGAGGCATTGGAGGAAGACCAGATCCCAGGAGGACAGGCTAGTTCTGATGACCCATTATGATGGGTATCTGAATGCAATCGTCCATTAAAAGACAGTTTTGGGGGTTCACTGCTGAGCAGCTTGCAGGAAGTAGCGTTTTCACAGAGCTCCGGCCGAGTTAAAATTATTTCTATTATTTTATAATACTCTACTTGAATTTTCCATCCCGTTTGATCTTTATTAGATCTTACTTCGAGAAATAGCTCTTGCAGCAGGTTACACCATTAGAACTGAAGCCGGCAGGCACCAGGACCCCACGGAAATGTTCTAGCTAGCAGTATCCAGCGGGGACCGCCCTCGACGTCGGTCCCGCCCCCGACGTCAGGCATCATATAAAAGGGGTTGGTCCCCCAGAAGCCCCAGTTCTTTTCCTGCCGTTGACTCACCAGCATCAGCCTCATGGTCCCACTCTAGCATACGATGACTAGAACTTCCAGTTTACCACTAAATGTCGGCATTTCCAACTCCTTCTTCAGAAGGACATCCTTCCAAGTGTGCCTGCAGCAAACAGATCCCTTTCAAGGCCAAGGCCTGCTCCTTTTGTCAGGGGTTCAATAGTCACACCAGGATCCACTGCCAGAAGGCACTTCAGGGGTTCCTCTTGGAAGACAAGTTAAGAAGCATGGACAAAGACCCTGCCTCCACAGGTGAGTCTACCTCTAATTCCCACAAACACCGGGACAAGCATCGGGAGAAGGCCAGGTCCAGATCCCCTAACCGGACCTCGGACTCGCACACCAGCTTAGGCTCCACGTGCTCAGACCACTGTCCCTCCAGGGCTCGCTTTCAGCCCCCTCCAGTAAAGGTCAAGTCTTCAGGCAGCACTTCGGCTTCTCTGCATCCCATCAAGACCTCCAGGCCTTCGGCTTCATCTACACCCTACCGGGCCTCATCGAAGTCTTCTGACTGTCACCAGTCCAAGTCTTCTTCCAAGCTTCTTCAGAGAGATGCCAGGACCCCGACACCAGATTGGTCTCCCAGCCTCCAAGGGGCCCAGATCCTCCTCTCAGGAAGACTAAGGACCTGATGTCCCTTAAATGGACATCAGATAAGCACCCGACATCGGCTAAGCACCTGACGTTGGTGAGACATTCGCCGGAACCGAAGACTGCCTCCCCATCAGACCAGACATCGGCTAAGCACCCGACATTGGCTAAGCACCCAACATCAGTGAGACGTTCACCATTGCCGAAGACAGCCTCCCCGTTGCCGGTGGACACCGATCACCGGGACTCTACAGAGGAGCACCTGATGTTGCCTGATGACCAGGCAGGCGACAATGAGGACGTCGGGCTTTCACAGGAGCCTTCGCCAATCCCGGAGACCCCCTCGGACCTGACGCCTGATACCGGCGTCAGACCACTGGTGCCAGGTCCATCGTCTGGTATGAATCTTCAAGAGGTCAGAGATCTCTTTACCTTTCGGTGGGACACAATAAAGAAGGATGTGGTCCCAGTCAAACCTCCTCCTACTCCTTCACCTCCTACTCCCCCTCCTCCACTGCAGGGGCCAGCAGGAAGACCACCGACCCGCAAGGAGTGCACTCCACCTCCTAGGGGAGGATCCAAAGATCGGAGAAGGCCCCCTTCAAGATCTCACTCAGGGTCTCCCAGTCCCAAGCGACCCAGACGTCGACGGTCCACTCTGCCAGGGGAGGATTCTAGACCTAACACTTCAGATACCTCCAGGTCTCCTTTTCCAATCAGCATCCCATCATCTGACCCACAAGACCTGCCCAGGTCACCTCCAGATGATCCCTCCTTTTCCGAGATCATGAGGCACATCCAGGAGAACATGGGATGGGATTTGGAAGATCTCAACCCCGAGAGACAGCGCCTAGCTCAGTACCTTTGGCAGAAGGACCCTAAGCCTGTGGTGGTGCCACCCTTGGTAGACACTTTCACGGACATCACCAAGGCTGCGTGGAAGTGTCCGCACTCCACCCCTGCAGTGCCAAAGAAAGCTGACCACCTGTACAGGGCCCCAACAGAGGACCAGTACTTGGCGCAACAACCAGTGGCTGATTCCCTGGTCATTACGGCCTCTCATGACAGGTCCCAACGACTACAGCATCTGAGCACACAGCCACCGGACCAGGAATCCAAGCAGTTGGGTGCCCTGGGGTGGTGCATGTATGCGGCTGCTACATGCTCCATCAGGTCCCTAAACTATCTGTCTCATATGGTTCAGTTTCAGAATGCCCTGTGGGAACAGGGTCAGGACCTAATTGATAAACTACCGGATGGCGAGCAGAAGGTGGAGCTCTTGAACCTCCTCCACACAGGATCAGATATGGGGACCCAAGTGTTACGAGCCACATATGATTCTGTGGACTCGTCCACCAGGGTTGCAGCTTCAGGCGTCTGTCTCCGGAGACACTCCTGGCTCCGTATCTCCGGCTTTACCCCGGACGTACAGAAGAGTATTCTCGACGTCCCTTACAGTGGAGAGGTCCTGGTTGGTGAACCCTCTGAAAAGGTCATCACCAAGCTTCAGGATGCAGGGAAGGCAGTAAGGTCTGTACAGGCCATGTACAGATCCAAATCTGGTTCCTTTCATAGGAACCAGAACCATTTTCATGGCTGGCAACAACGACAGCAGCCATGTTCTGGCCAGCAGCAAAGGGGCACCTTCCACCGTAAGGCCCAACCTAAATCTTCCCCAGGCAGAGGTCAGCGGTATACCAAACTCGCGCAGCCTGGGAACCAACACTGCCACAGCATGACTCCTTCCGGCCCCTGCCCTCCTCTGGATCAGCAGGCAGAAAAGGTCGGGGGTCATCGCTTCGCCACTTTCAGGGTGGCAGTCGATTACCGCCAACGGTGGGTACTTGAAATGGTCAAGAGAGGTCACTTTATAGAATTCCTTGACCACCCCCCGTCAAGACCTCCCCTGCTTTCCCGTTATTCGGGTCAGCACACACTGCTCATACAGCAGGAGATGCTCGCACTTCTAGGAAAGGAAGCTATAGAGCACGTCCCAAGGAACCAGAAAGGTGCAGGTTACTATTCCCACTTCTTTCTGGTTCCCATAAAGACAGGGGACCTCTGTCTGATACTGGATCTCAGCGATCTCAACACTTCGGTCCTCTACAAATGCTTCCGCATGGTGACCCTTCCCGGTTTGATATCCATGCTCAAGCAGGGCGCCTTCCTAGCATCCTTGGACATACAGGATGCCTACCTGCACATACCCATTGCTTGAGCACACAGTAAGTTCTTGCACTTCCAATTTCTAAGTCGCCATTATCAGTTCTGAGCCCTCCCTTTCGGACTGTCATCGGCACCTCGGTTGTTTACGAAGTGCATGGCAGTCGTAGCGGCAGCTCTAAGGAGACAAGGCCACTAAGTGTTCCCCTACCTGGATGACTGGCTCCTCATGGCACCCTCTCAGGAGGCTCTGATGTCCGCAATTCACTGTACTCAGTCTCTGTTTGGGACATTGGACATCATTATCAATCAGGAGAAGTCACGCCTGGTTCCGTCACAGAATCTGCAGTTCATAGGCACAGTTCTGGACACCGTCCAGGGGAGAGCTTTTCTGCCCCAGGACCAAGCAGAACACATCAGATCCCTCATCAGGGACATCTTGGCAAAGAAGATCATCTCAGCCAGACTGGTCCTTTGCCTGCTCGGACACATGGCTGCAGCCATTGCAATGGTCCCGCTAGCCCATCTCCACATGCGGGTGACCCAGTGAATGTTATCGGTTCAATGGGATCAGAAGCAAGACCATTTGCAGCTTCCAGTTTGGATCACAAATGCTGTAATCTGGGATTGGCAATGGTGGCTAGATTCAAAGAACCGGTTGGTGGGGGTCCCCTTCATTGCGCTGTCTCTGATTGTGACGCTCTCAACGGACGCCTCAAGGTTCGGTTGGGGAGCACACCTCAATGGGGTCAGGTCTCAGGGCTTGTGGACATCCCAGGAAGCTCATCTCCACATAAATATTTTGGAAATGAGAGCAGTTCTTTCTGCTCTGCAGGCCTTCCAGTCAGAGATCCCACCGGGTACTCTGCTGTTACAAACAGACAATACCGCGGTGATGTATTACCTCAAAAAACAAGGAGGCATCCATTCCTATCCGCTTTGCAGGGAGGCCATGAGGGTGTGGGATTGGGTCCTACAACATGGCGCAAACCTCATTGCTGTTCATGTCCCAGGAGTGGACAACGTCATCGCAGACAGCCTGAGCCGCTCTCAGGCCAGAGTCCACGAGTGGGAACTACTCCAGGAGGTAGTAGAGGATCTGTTTCACAGATGGGCACACCAAAGTTAGACCTTTTTGCATCCCCATACAATGCAAAACTGCCCAATTTCTGCTTGCTAGATCCAGGGCCTGGTGTTTTCTGGCGAGACGTGTTGTCCCTCTCCTGGACAGGAAGATTCCTCTACGCATTTCCTCCCTTCCCGTTGATCCAGAGGGTCCTTTTGAAACTCCACAGAGAGCAGACAACGCTAATATTTATCGCGCCTTTTGGCCCAGACAGATTTGGTTCCCTCTGCTACACCAGCTGTCCTGGAAACCTCCGGTGCCTCTGCCAATCAGCTCTCACTTATTGTCCCAGGAGGCAGGTTCTTTGGTCCATCCGGACCTTCGCTCTCTGAACCTGCACGCCTGGCTCTTAGAGATGTAGCTATCATGCGGTACGGGGTCTCGCAAGAGGCAGCAGATGTTCTAGCGGCTGCTAGAAAACCGGCCACTCACACCACATACGCCATGAAATGGTGAAGATTTTGCCTCTGGGCTCAAGCACGAGGATTTTCCCCAATGGATTGTCCGGAAAGGTCAGTCCTGGACTACCTCCTGTCTCTCTTCCAGGCAGGCTTGGCCTACTCCTCTATTAAAGTACACCTTTGTGCCATCTCAGCCTATCATACACCTATAGGCCGACGTCCCATAACTCAGTTGAACACAGCACGAGCCTTCCTGAGAGGTGTTCTCCACCTTAGACCTCCGATTAAGGATCCTATTCCTCCATGGGATTTACCCTTTGTCCTGGAGCAGCTCACGCTGACACCTTTTGAACCTGCCGTGGATTGAGAGCTACGTCTCCTAACATGGAAGGCATTATTTTCAGTTGCCGTTACTTCAGCCAGAAGAATTTCTGAACTTCACGCACTGATGTGCAAAGAACCTTACTTAGTTTTTCACCAGGACAGGGTGTCCCTAAGAACAAATCCAAAGTTTCTACCTAAGGTGGTCTCAGCTCTCCCCCTCAATCAGGACATTGACTTACCAGTGTACTTTCCTTAATACTCTAATAGAGGAGAGGCCCTGTTGCACACTCTAGATGTGCATAGGTATCTAAGATTCTACCTGACCAGAACCAGACACCACCATAAATCTGGTCAGTTTTTCGTCTCCTTCGCCCATAGGATAATGGGAGCTCCAGTTTCTAAACAATCACTGTCCAGGTGGCTCATCCATTGTATCACGTTCTGTTACCAGAAACGTAACAAACCTTTACCGGGCCTGGTTAAGGGTCATTCCACAAGGCTACCTCCTTTGCGGCCATGAAGAATGTGTCCACTTCAGCCATCTGCGCAGCAGCTACTTGGAGCATTGTGCACACCTTTATCAGGCATTATAGCCTGGATGTGGCATCACGGCGAAGAGATGGTTTTGGTCTAGCAGTCCTTCAGGGACTCCTATCCCAGGCTTCGGTCCAACTCACGATCTCTACTCTAGCCTCCTCCCACCTGCGAGGGATTTCCAGTATTGCTTGGGAATCAGTCCTAATGGTGTAACCTGCTGCAAGAGCTGGTTCTCGAAGTAAGATAGTGCAGTTACGTAAGAACTTACCGTAGCAGTAGATCTTCGAGAACAGTTCTTACAGCAGGTAGTTTCCCTCCCACCATCCCCTCTGGAGGTAGAGTTTTTCTGTTATCTATTTCCTAGGAGTAGGTGTTTCTAACACCGTTCTGAATACCTTTTGAGGGCAGATCCTCAGTCTCCACTTCTGATGTCATCGAATGGCCGGAAGTCTCCAGCGGGAGAACTAGGGATTCTGGGGGACCGCCCCCTTTTATATGATGCCTGACATCGAGGGTGGGACTGACGATGGTGGGGCGGTCCCCGCTGGATACTGCTAGCTGGAAAATTTCTGTGGGGTCCTGGTGACTGCCGGCTTCAGTCCTAATGGTGTAACCTGCTGCAAGAACTGTTCTCGAAGATCTACTGTTACGGTAAGTTCTTACGTAACTGTACTTTACGGTAGTAGCTCAAGATCATAGAAATGGGCAACAATCGAGGAAATACCACGGCAGAAACGGACTTTTTGCTCCTAAGAAATCTGTGCAGCCATGAGCGGAGTGACCTAGAGAAAGTGCACAAGCCGGCCACTCAGATGCTGAACACAGTGAAGGTGCCTCCTTGCTCACCATCAAGGCCACCCTCAAGCAATTGGTAAAGTCAGTCCAGGACATTGACAAAAAGCTGGATAACTTGACGCCTCGGGTCTCAGCATTGAAGAACAGGATGGAGAAATATGAGGATGCTATTCAGAGGCACCAGGCTTCTGTCCTGTGGGCCTGTGATGCGACTACAAAACTAATAAAAGAAAATATGACACTTCACCAGCAGTTGGAGGTGGTCAAAAATCAAGCCAGAGAGAGAAATCTTCGGGTACTGGGACTTTCAGAAAATGCTGAAGGGGAAGATTGTCATTTATACGCTCTTTCCTGCCCTCTTTATTGGGCCTGGATGAAGAAGATCCCCTGACAGCCATCGACAGAGCGTACTGGATCTCTCCTCGCAGGCCACTAGCTAACCTATAAGCCCCAAGAACTCTACTAATAGTATGCCGAAATGTTGGTGATCAGGACAGAGTACTGAGTGTGATATGTCATCGGAGATCATTAAAATATGGGACTGACAGTTTGAGTATCTTTCCGGACTTGTCCTATTGTACAAGGCAGAGACGCAGGGCCTTTGATGGCATTCGGGGCCGTCTGCAACAGCTGAACATTACACATCAACTGCTATTTCCTGCACGATTGTGGCTTATGTGGAAAGAGAAATCTTATCAATTTAATGAACCTGGGGATGTGGGAAAATTGACTACTTGCTGGAACAGGAATCGGAGGATGTAGTTGGAGAGGAGGACATTTCCTCAGAGGGAGATTGAACCTCAACTGCAGAGCCCTGCAAACTGTGAATCTAAGGGGAGCAGGGCTGTGGTGCTTGTGATTTTCCTGTAACAGCGCTTGATCTGATGGTCTGTTAAACTGTAATTTCTGGGACTAACTGTCCTGGTTCTAGTTTAAGGATGGTGGTCATGCTCGGCCAAGACATTGACTGCTAAACTGATGGACTGTGTTAGGTGCCATCAACCAGCCCCTTATGGAAAGAAGAGCAGAATGGGACTTTCCCTGTATACCTGTTTATTTTTCTTCCTGTATTAAGCATGTGCCATAGGTTAAGACCAGGAAATGTTAAGATTATTGAATACGTTATAGGGATTGGAAATAAGAGGATTATAATTTGTTTAAAGTTGGAGGGTGTTATTCATAATGTGGTTTTCTACTGTAACCTCTGGAGCCCTTGTTAGTACTTATCTTGAATATCAGAAGCACCGTTGCACATTAGAAAAGTCTAACGGGAAGGTGCTCGTGGACTCTTCCTTTAGCTTTAGGCTTTGAGATTAATTATAGTATGTGATTATGTTACGTCTTTCCCCCCATGATGTAACAAATGGGGAGGGCCTTTACCATTGTGTATAATTGTGCAACTTCTATATTGTAGCGTTACCCTTCAATGCTACGAATTGTTTTACTGTATGCGTTCGCTTCCAAAATCAATAAATACATTATACAACACAAAAAAGGCAGTTTTTATGTCTAGGATGATTACAGCTGGGAAGAATCGACCGGCTCAGCTCTTTCGGGTTGTAGACAGGCTATCACAACCTGCTTGTCTGGAACCCGTTAAAGCTTTTTCAACTCAAAAGTGTGAGGAGTTTGCTTGATTCTTCTCAGACAGAGTGTCCTCAGTTAGGGCTGGGATTTTTCCAGGCGGAATACCATCATCCAACAGTGGTGGGCCTTGGGAGGGCAGGTGCGTTAGGCCTTCTTGAGGGGAGTTCCAGCCGGTTATGATGGTGTAGGTCTATGGGGTGATCTCAGGGCTTAAACCAACGTTCTTTGACCTGGACCCAAGCCCAACGTCATTACTTGTTGATTGCGTTGGAATCCTGGGTCTGGTGTTTGCCGAGATTGTTGGGTGTTCTCTTTCAGCGGGGGTCTTCCCTGAGTCTCTTAAGAAGGCTCTGGTGAAGCCCCTGTTGAAAAAAACATCTTTGAACCCTGATGTCTGATGAGTTATTGGCCTTTTTTAGATAAGGTTCTGGAGAAGGTGGTCGCAGAACAGCTCGAGAGTCGCCTCGTGGACTTCCAGATTTAAGAACTGTTCCAGTCCAGGTTTGAGGCAATGCATAGCATGGAGACCACATTAGTAAGGGTGTTAAATGACCTGCTCAGGGTGAGGGACAGAGGAGAGCGATCAGTTCTTGCTCTCCTTGATCTTTCTTCAGCGTTTGACACTGAGGACCATGGGGTGTTATCAGGGGCGGATTCAGGAGTCCTATAGATGGGGGAGTTGAAGTCCAGTAAAAAATAAAAATAATAGGCTGGGGGTCTGGCGGGCCGCTTAGGCCCCCCGAAATTTTTTAACATTTTGGTGCAGTCTGGTGCATTTTGGAGGGTATTTCAAATGCAATTTCTACTCATTTCCTCCTTCCCCATGCTTTGTTAGTTGCACCCTAGCACCATCCCCAGAGTCCCCACAGTCCACATGACAGTATGTTGCCCAAAATACGCTCCCACCCCCAAAAGAAACACAAAATACCAAAAGACTGCAGCTGGGCAGCAGCACATCCGAAACACATAAAAATGAGAAAAGTTGAAAGAGATTTGGTGATAAAGACAAATTGCAGACAAATTAATGACAAACCAAGTAAACAAGTTCACAAATGTCACTCACTCAAGCACATTATGACATTACCATAAAGCCAACCCATCCCAGTTTGTCCTGCAGTACAGATTAACGTATCCCCCAACCTTATCTCAGCAAAAAAAAAATACAACAACTATAGAAATATGGGAACAAAGTCTCTTTGCTATCTAGTTTCTGAAAATATCATTTCAAGTCTGCTTGCTATTTTTGCAAAACATGTTTTATTCTATAGAACAATTTATTCCAAAGAAAATACATTTTTAAATAAAATCTTTTTTATTGTTTTAAAATGTATTTTACTGGGCTAACCCCATGGTATGAGGCATCTCATTTTTATGCTAGGCCAAAGAAGTCAGTAAGCAGACAGAAACAATTTTTAAACAAATATAAAAATTAATTTTTTTTATTAGCAACAGCACTTGCTTGGGTACACCACAACTTGCCCCCCCCCCATTCAACACATAGAACTACATAAACTAAATATTTTATACTATCACTTTTTTTTCTGGTTTTGTAATTGCCTGTGCCAATGAGTCAAACAAGGTCTTATGACTTCTGTTGGCAATTTTGTTTCACAATTTGGATTTACAGTCTTTGAGTCAAAAGGCCCTTTTACACACACGCTGCTGTGCCGAAACAAGCATTACCTGTGTAGCGCTGATACAGCGTGTTCCGCTCCACGTTCTGATTACACGAGTTCTATTTTTTGCCACAAAGCGCCCTGCCGTCCGTACCGGTGCAGTACTCCTTGCTAGAGCTAGAGTTGTTTGCTCCGGAATGGGCACTTTACACTGCATGCTGCAGTGGTACATTTGGGACAAACCACGTACACCACGGAGTGCGTTTCAGGCGACCATTCATTTTTACAATGAAACAAATAGCGTTTACACAGCATTGGATGGAACGGTTATGGTCCTTCCGTAACGCTTATTCCGTTGCAAGACTGCCAGTGTAAAAGTGCCTAAAGACTCATTTACAAAGGCACCTCGTCATAGGGAGGGTAGACAACAATTGGTGGTGGAGTACAACAATGGAGAACATTACAGGTGAGATACAATAAAAGAACACACAAAGCAATTCCAGTAATACAAAGGTGTACAAAGGCTTCAATTAGTTACAATTAGTCTAGTATATAAATAATAAGGTATCGCTAGGGGTTCTAGGGAGTGTTACCTAGGGGGAAGGGGTGGTTGCTGGGTGAGAAGGCAATCCGGAAGGACATTGTCTGTAAATTGGGCCAGACGGAGCTTTAGGTATGGGGCCAGTCGGGGCCATTTTGCTCTCCAAGCATGCAGAAACTTCTGCACATGCCATAATATACAGCAGAATACCTTCAAAGTCCCTATGTCTGATAATTCCCTCTGTGCTCATTCACACTACAACCACGACTGAAAAGACAACACAACTTAGACATACAGTACATGCTGAAGTTTTTACCTCAGTTCAAAGGTCTCATGTACCAGTTTCTGCCTCTCCTGGTTCGTGCTGTTGGTGAGACCAGACCTGCCCCAGCATTAGTTTTGTACCATTCCTAGCATGGCACAAGAGGGCACTACTGTCCAACTCCCTCTCCTGCAAATCCTAACCAAAATCAAATTGCCATATAGGACAAAACTAGCAGTGACCTTAAACATTTTAATGTCATGAATTTAAGCTCCCCATACTAGAAATTAATAACACTAGTACTACATTTATTACACAACCAGTTTGATGGAACACTAATGTCCTGTCCCATCCCAGCAGCTGCCCCCTGCTAGTTTAACCAGCATCTTTTAATTGGTGCCATTGACTGCACTGAATTATATGACCACCATTGGAAATGAATCTGACTGAGCCTGGAGCAAGAACTTAAGTAAGTACAGTACTACTACCGTATTCATTTCTGTAAGGATAGGAACATCATCACTGGACACTCATACCTCAGATACTCTGATTTGCAAACAAGTTAAACAACTTAACTTTTCTGGAGGTGTGAGTGAGAGGGAATAGGGAGAATTATCATGGGACACCAGTAAGGTTGCCACCTGTCAGGTTTTTTACCTGGTGATCAGGTTTTCAGGGTCCCTATCAGGAAATCCGGTTTTGCTCTCTGCTGATCAGATTTTTAAACCATTTTGAGTGCTCACATACTTTTGAAACATATTTTGCCATATCATTCATTGTTTCACCTACATGTCTAGGTTACAAACAAGTTCTCTTGTCAATATAGCCATTTTTTGTGAAAGTAGTCAACCTGGGAGGTGTAAAGTATGGCCATTAGCACTTACTTAACCTAATCTTTTCCACTGCAGCAAAGCTGCCCCCACCTTTTGTAACAATAACAGAGCCAGTTGTCTTCCTCTTTCATTTGCTGGTAAACATTTTCATCTCTAACAACATTTAGGTATTTTTAAATGTTTTACATTTTTTTTCCTCAAGAAAAAAGCATGTGCTCCCAAGTTGCAGGGGCACAGTCTGCACCTAGCTAAGGCCAGCTCTGCTGGAGGACAGATGAGACCTGTGTGGCTCAGGCAGCTTTCATGGAGACATTAGTGCATACTGATTAAGAATGCAGCACAGTGTGTTACTAATAGAGGAGCTCCATGTTGGGGGAGCTATAGCACCCTTAGCACCCCCTACAAATCCGCCTATGGTGTTATTGGACAGGCTGCAGGATTATGTTGGACTCACCAGCAAGGTCATCAGCCATTTTGAGTCCTTCCTTAGATAGATAGATAGATAGATAAAAACTTTATTTTTATTCAGGAAATACTTCTCATTAGGATTATACAGTCCTGTTCTCAAGATAGTCCTGTGTATGACTCGCTAAGTTGCATCTAAACACATAACATATTACATTACTCAAAATAAATACAGAATACATACATTACAGAATAAACAATATCCAAAAACCACAATGAAACAAAAATACAAAGGAAAATTACAAAGTTAGGGGCAGATCCCAGAAGGTTGTATTGGGGAATTATTTTTCAGGCCCAATGACCCTGCCCTATGGAGTGCCTCTAGTCCTCTAGGCTCTGTCCTTTCCCCCATGTTGTTTGCAGTGTACATGCTCCCCCTGGGTGAGGTCATAAGGTGGTATGAGCTGAGTTTTCACTGCTCTGCTGATGATACTCAGCTCAACCTGTCCTTCACACAGAAGATCCAATGTGCTCGATGTGCTGAATAGGTGCCTGGCTGAAATCTGGACCTGGACATCGTCGAACTGGCTGGGGGCTCAACCCAGGGAACACCAAAGTATTGGTGGTTGAACCGGGTCGAAGAAGGGGAGTAGGGCCTCTGGGGGAGGTTTAAGGCTTTTTATTGGTCTGACTGAACTAGAGGCCCCCCCCCCCTCCTTAGGTGAAGAATCTGGGCATTGTTTTGGACAATGAGCTGACACTTGATACTCAGGTGCGGCTGTTGTGCAGGTCATTTTACCATCTCTGCAACATCGCCCAAATGAACTCCCTTGCCCCCAATGATCTGGCAACTGTAATACATGTGTTTGTCACCTCAAGGCTTGACCACTGTAATGTACTCTACCTCGGGTTCAGTGGGGGTGTGCTGCATTGCCTGCAGCTGTTGCAGAATGCTGTGGCCCAGCTATTGACTGGCCTGTCAAGGACCAGCCATATTATGCTGGTTCTGCGCAAACTGCATTTGCTGCCGGTGCAGTGCCGCATCTCCTATAAAATAGGTCTTCTGACCTGTGTGGCCTTACACGCATTGGGTCCAGGCTACCTTAAGGAGCTCCTGCATTCCTACATCCCGAGTTGCTCTCTCAGGTCAGCAGGGAGGTTCCCAGGGCAAAGTTAAAATCTTCCGGAGACGGGGCATTCGAAGTTGCAGCCCCAGTTCTCTGGAATTCCTCCAAGAGACGCCTTCTCTTGAGATAGTTAAAAAGAATTTAAAAACTTTTATTTTTAAAGAAGCGTTTGGGGTCTGAGCTTCATAGCTTTATACCATCCATGACAAGCAGTATTAGAGCAGGTAATTTGAATTTTATTGACTGAGTTTCTATTTATATATATGTTGATATATTGTTATAAATGTATGTTGTTTGTTCTTTATTCTATAAGGGCACCCCGAACCTTTGGGGAAGGGCACTCTAAACAAAATCTACTACTACTGGCTGTGTAGTGTCCTGTGAATGCCCAACCGGTTATCTTGTTTGAGTGTAACGTGCCGCCCCATCTCTCCCAAAAAAGCTGCTTATCTCATCCTTCACGTCCTCTGGGACTCATCAGCCTCTGGAGTGCTGAAATCCTTTTGTTTCCACAAAGACAGAAAAAAGTTTGTTGGGTTGTTGTGCCCCTGTGCCACTGTGCTGACTGTAAGGGCGGCCGGGGAGCGAGAAAGCATGCAGCTTTGCTGGCCACCAACCGGCAGTATACTGTTTATTTCCAGAACTAAATATGCTAAGTTTGAGGGGGAGGGGGGCTTGGTGAAAAGACTGTTTCACTGACTGGCTCACTGTAGATAAAATTGGAGCTACTGAGCTCCAGTAGATTTTTCCAGTGTCCCCCAGCCCAGATGCAGTTTAAGATGGAGTCGGGGGGAGCGAAGACATAAGCGGCTGTCAGGCGCAAAAGAAAGGATCCCTGCATTTTGGAGGCTACTGGTGCTGCTATGCCCCATAGGACGTGACTAGTAAGATAAGGGGCTTTCTTGGGAGGAGAGGGGTTGGCACGTTTACACCCAAACAAGAGGATCGGTTGGGCACCCACGAGACACTACAGAGGGAACAAATACCAGTAAATAACGTTTTGTTTTTTCCTTCTCCAGAAATGTCTTTTCCTTTATTTGTATGGCGACCGGCTGAGGATGGGGGTTGAGGGGGTGCTATGCCGGTGGCCAAATGATAACTTCATGTTAGTTGGGTGTCCTTTTCAGAAAAGCAGAATGGTGACAGTCCTTATTAGTTGAAGCAGTTGCCAATTCTTAGTGTGAGTGCCTCAGTGAACTGAATGCTGTATTGGGAGTCTGTCACATGCGCTTTTCAAAGCTTGACACGCACTGAATCCCAATACAAAAACACAGCCTGTCAAGTCAGTGGGCTGTCAAAATAAAAACTGCATAATGAAATGTCTCTTCTAAATGTTTAAAATACACAAACACACACACACAGAAGCCACTGTTTAATATATATTATTTATTTAACAGTTAAAATAACTAGAAATCATTTCCTATCTCTTTTAAGCTTCACTAAACAGCCTTAAAAATGTGACAGAGGGATAGTATTAGGGTCTTGTGGCAAGATCACAGGCTTTGGAACCAGCAGGTTCAGGTTCAAATCTCACCAAAGCCACTGACTCACTGTTACCCAAAGCAACCAACAGTAGCCCTAAGTGTAAGTGCAAGGCTCATCATGAGATATCAGGAATTAGTATGGTGTTTTGCAGCAGGTTAAACTTGGATTGTCTGTGCTTCTGTTGTTTTTGTTTTAATCTATTCAAATGCAAAACAGTGTAATTACTTGTGTTGTGGTCTTGAATTGTCACAGTTCCTTGATAGGGATCCGACATACTGTAATCACAGTTTCAACTGACCATCTTCAGTTGCAAAGGTTTCAGTTTACATTTCCACCCTCTGCATACCTATGTAACTAGGAGCCACTGGTGAATGTCTCATTTTGACCATTTGTCTGTTCTCTCAGTGTATATATATATATATATATATATATATATAAACATAGAATTTGACGGCAGATAAGGACCACTTGGCCCACCCAGTCTGCCCATTTCCCTACCTAATGGATAAGCTGCAGATCCTAGTTAACCAGCAGCCTACTTCTTCCTACCCCCACTCCCTAGAATTGCCTTATGACTGTCCCATGCATGCATGAATTCCACCACTGTTTTTGACTCCACAACCTCCTCCAGAAAGCTGTTCCATGCATCCACAACCCTCTCTGTGAAAAAATACTTCCTTACATTATCGCTGAGCTGCCCCTCCCCCCATCTTCAGATTGTGCCCCCTTGTTCTTGCACACCTCTTTTTCTGAAAGATGCTACCCTCTTGGACTTTGTTGATTCCTTGAGGTGCTTGAAAGTTTCTATCATGTCCCCCCTTTCTTGAGGCTATACATATTAAGTTCCTTAAGTCTCTCTTCATATGTCTTCCGGTGCAGATCCTGCACCATTTGATGCCCTCTTCTGGACTGCCTCCATCCTGTTTATGTCTTTGCGGAGATTGGGTCTCCAGAACTGCCGAGTACTCAGATGGGGTCTCACCAGCTGTCTGTACAGAGGATAACAACTTCCTGTATTCTACTGGTGATGCCTCTCCTTGCATCCTAGTATCCCCCAGCCTTCCTTGCTGCCCTCTCACATTGCTTGCCCACCTTTAGGTCATCTGATATAACTACCCCAGGTCCCTTTCCATTTTTGTTGTTGTTAGTATCTCACCCCCCATTGTGTACTCTTCCCTGGGTTTTGTTTCCCAGGTGCATTACCTTGCACTTCTTAGCATTGAATCTAAGCTACCATACATTTGACCATTCCTCCAACCTCGCCAAGTCCCTTCTCATCCTTTCCACCCCACCTTGTATATCAACTCTGTTGCAGATCTTTGTGTCGTCTGCAAAGAGACATACTTTTCCTTCCAGTCCCTCTGCAATATCACTTATAAAGACATTGAAGGGGACCGGTCCTAGTACTGAACCCTGCGGTACCCCACTAGTAACCTCCCTTTCTTCAGAGTGGATTCCATTTACTATTATCCTCTGTGTCCTGTTTTCCAGGCAATTCTTTACCCAGGCTATCATCTTGGGACCCACTCCCAGGCTGGCTAACTTTTATATTAATCTTTTGTGTGGGACAGTGTCAAATACCTTGCTAAAGTCTAGGTAGACCATGTCCACAGCCCCTCCCTGATCTACTACTTTGGTCACCCAGTCAAAGAAATTGATTAGATTCGTCTGACATGACCTTCCCACTGTGAATCCATGCTGCCTTGGGTTCTGCGTCCCTCTGGCCTCTAGGTACTCGACAATTCTTTCCTTCAGAAATGATTCCATCATTTTCCCTATCACTGAGGTTAAATTAACAGGTCTGTAGTTGCCTGCTTCTGCTCTGCTCCCACTTTTGTGAACTGGAATCACATCTGCCCCCCTCCAGTCCTCAGGTACCACCCCATCCTTCCATAATTTGTTAAAGAGGGTAGTCAGTGGTGTCATTAGTTCTACTCTTAGTTCTTTTAGAATTCTGGGATGAATCCCATCAGGCCCCATTGATTTGTCCACCTTCAGTTTTAAGACTTCTTTCAGAGCCCTTTCTTCTGTAAATGGGCTGGTATCAACTTCTGTATCCAGAGTGTTTCTGTTGTTTGGTTTAGGTACTTCCCCTTCTTCATTTGTGAATACTGAGCAAAAATATTTGTTTAGTATCTCTGCCTTTTCACAGTCACCCTCTGCCCACCTCCCTCCCCTTTATTAAGCCTCACTATCCCTCCCTTGGTCTTCCTTTGCTCCCTGATGTACCTATAAAAGGTTTTATCCCCCTTCTTAACTGTGTTGGCTGTCTTTTCCTCGGTTTGGGCCTTTGCTGTTGTGACTGCCTTTCCAGCTTCCTTTTGCTTTAACTGATACAATTCTCTGTCCTGCTCCTTCTGTGATTCCTTGTACTTCCTGAATGCTTTCTTTTTCTCCCTAACCTTCCTTGTCACCTCCTTTGAGAACCATAGCGGTTTCTTGAATCATTTTGTTTTGTTTATTTGCTTCACACAAAGGCCTGTTGCCTCTGTGATGGCAGTTTTGATTATTCCCCATTGTTCTTCCACTCCTCCTTCCTGCCCATTTGCTAGTGTATTCCTTAGGCACTCACCCATTTTGGCAAAGTCAGCCCTCCTGAAGTCCAGTACCTTTGCCTTTGTATGGCTTGACTCTACTGCTGTGTTTATTGTGAACCATAATGTTCGATGGTCACTAGTTCCCAGATGGCTACCCAGTTCTAAATCTGTGTTCCTCTCGCCATCTCCATTTGAGAGTACCAGGTCTCTCGAATGGGTTCCAATACTAGTTGTCTAAGTCATGCAATCTGTAGGGCATCTAGAATGACCCCACTCTTAGAAGTGGCTGCTGCAAATGTACTCCAGTTAACATCTGGCATATTCAGATCCCCCATCAGCAATATCTCCCCTTTTCTGCCATTCTAAGGATACTTCCTATAATTCCGTTGTCCGTGTCCGCCCCCTGAGATGGGGTCTGTATACAACCCCTGTGCAGATTGTGGTGCCATTGCCTGTCTCCAAATTGACCCACAGTGCTTCCTCTCCTCCCTGTTTACTCTTTTGTTCTGTAGCTTTGATTTCTTCCCTTATGTAGAGAGCTACTCCTCCTCCTCTTTTACCCTCCCTGTCCCTCCTGTAGATAGTGTATCCTGGTATGTTTACGTCCCAGTCATG
Source organism: Neoceratodus forsteri (assembly GCA_016271365.2). NCBI lineage: Eukaryota > Metazoa > Chordata > Ceratodontiformes > Ceratodontidae > Neoceratodus > Neoceratodus forsteri. The sequence goes on from CM057456.1 coordinate 1,836,824,133, forward strand.
GTTCTGTGTGTACCATGTTTCTGTGACTGCCACAATATCCAGATGTTCCTCCTCCATCAAGGCCACTAATTCAGGAAGCTCTTTACCCAGACTACGGGCTTCAGTACTCATTGCTCTCCATTTTTTGATGGCTTTACCTCTTGTAGCACTATTCCTGTCCTCATTGACTTTGCTTTCTTCATTCACCCTTGTCCTGCTCCCTACTGACCTTAGTACCTTGGTCTTTCCCTCATTTAGAACCCTGTTTTGTAGGGGGAGGCTGGGAATTCCCTGCTGCTTATCAGTGCCTCTCCCTTGACTAGTTTAAAAGCTTGCCAATGAAGCATTTAAACCGATTGCCCAGAAGACTTGTTCCCTTCCTGGACAGATGCAGACCATCCTGTCAGTATAGGCTGGTATCCCTCCAGGTGGAACCCCAGTCCCCAGTGAAGCCAAATCCCTGTGCACTGCACCATTTTTTTTAACCATCCATTGAATTGAATGGTGCGAAGTACCCTCGCCTCACCCTTGCCATAGACAGGCAACACCTCCGAGAAGGATACTGTGTGTGCTACTTGCCTTAGGCCCCTTCCCAACTCCACAAACACCTCCTGCACTGCTCTAATCTCACGTTGAGTCAAGTCATTTGCCCTAGGTGGACAACAACGTCCAGATCAGTCTCATGTGCAGCTGTTCTCATGATCCTGAGGATGCGCTTCCTGTCCCTCCGATCCATGGCACCAGGCAGGCACCTTACTTCAGTTTTCCCTGCTCCCCCCCAGATCTTCCTGGACACAAAGTCTTCACCACTCATTCACACTAATGGGATCTACGCCGGAGGTGCTAGGACCCAGCGGGAGCAAACTTTTTTTGCAGGAGGGCCGGCATCAGAGATGGAGCCGCGAGGAGCGGCACTGCGAGCCTCTGCTCATGCAGCAATTACTGTCTCGGCGTCGACCCTCCAACTGCCTCAGTTCCTTTTTTCCCGCCATCGAGTGTGCTTCAGTGACGATGTCGCTCACCCGCCGGGGGTCAAACTTCAAACTAGCAGCATAGTTTTCAGTTTTTTGTTTTGTAGTATTTTTCGAATAACATACCGCTTACAATAATTTATTCTTATTAAAGAAAGAAGTCTCAGCCTACATTGAGGGAGTCGACCATGAGCGGGTCAGGTGACGGTAGGGAGACTTCATATGAAAGCTGTTCAGTCAGCCGGGCTGGGTCCGGTCCGCCGCCTTCTCTGGAGGGGGTCTGACAATGGGCGGTCCAGTGCCTGGGGAAGGCGGTCCCAGGCATAAAAAGCGGTGCATTCTCGGCGCACGTTGACCTCGAACTCTTCTTCGCCCGTAGGCAAGAAAGAAGACATCACCGAGGTCACCTTCTGATATGTCTGTGCATCGATGGTCGGTCATTGGGGCCAGTTGCTGGTCTCATTCGGAGTCGCCGGTTTCTGTTTCTGGTCACCGACCTCTTCAATATCGGAGCCCTTCCCCACCTTCTGGTAGGGCTTCCGATGAGCAGTTTCATCAGTGGGCCGCTCTTATGGAGCAGTGGGCTTAGAGGTTGGTCCAGCTGCCTGGCCCAGTCACTCCAGGGCCTTCGGGTTCTTCAGGAGATCGGACAGGGCGATTGGGCCTTCCTGGTTGCACGGCGCCTTCTCCGGTGCCGTCGACTCCATGCTCAGGTGTTTTCCCCCCTCACATGGCTGTGGCGCAGGGGGCCATACTGATACCCCATCTCCTGTTATTCATTCTTCTTTACCCTCAAATCCAAATTTTCAGGGCCATGGGGTGGTGGCGTTGATAGGTCGCTCGGCACCAATTTTGGTGTCTGTGCCATCCTCGGGTCTGCGCCATGTGGTTTTTCAGCACCGTTGAGTGTCTCGGTGCTGTGTGACCTTTCGGCGGCATCTTCAGCACCGCATGTTTTTTCGGCGCCATGTTCTTCTTTGGCGCTGTCTGCTTTGTCGGCGCCGTGTGGCCTTTCGGCACTGTGTTCTTCTCCAGTGCTGAGGCCGGGCTTCTCTTCAGCCAATCTTCAGGGTTTCTTCTCTCCGAATTCTTTCTCTTCCTCTTTTCCTACTGATTTTCATTCCTTTCCCTTCCATACAGTCCCTCCTGGACTGTCAGGAGATGATATTGAGCCTGACCCAGATCTTAGACTGGGTGATGATGTGGAAGGAGCAGGACCTAATCCTGTTACAGAGCCTGTGGTCGAGGACCTGTCTTTTAAGTCTCTGTTGAGAAATTTGAATTCCACTCTTTCTCTCCAGACTATGGACATCGATCCTGGGAAGTTTTAAGACTCCAATACCTTCATGTTCCGGACATCCCTATGGATTTAACTCCCCCGGTACAACCCTCCTTTGAAACGTTGTCTCAAATGGTATGGAATAATCCTGCTCTCGTTCCTTCTGTGGCTAAGTGTCCATAGATAGGAAGTATGCTGTTCCCAAGGATCAACCTATTTTGTCCTCCCAAGCCTTTGCGGATCCTATCGTAGTCTTGGCAGAGAATGATAAGGCTGTCCTTCCTCAGACTACTACAGCTCTACCTATCAACAAAGAATCTCATAAGATAGATACTTTAGGTAAGAAAGTCTTTGCTGCATCCACCCTGGGTATGCGTATTGCCAGCTACCAGGGCTATTTCTCTCAATATGAATATATCCTTTGGCATTCGCTCAAACAAATGGTTGAAGCTCTACCAGACTCAGATGCTAATTCAGAGCTTCTTCAAGCCATAACCAGAGGTATCAAGTCCAACAACCAGCAGGTTAAAGCAGCTATGGATGCCTTCAATACTGCCTCTTGAGCGGCGGCGGCAGCAGGCATTTGTACCCGCCGCCATTCCTGGCTGCGCACTTCAGGTTTCATGAATGATGCCCAGCAACAGGTCATGGCATTACCCTTCGATGGTGTGTATCTCTTCGGCCCTCAAGTAGAACAGGCTCTAGAGGCCACACAAAAGACTAGGTCAGCCATTAAATTGGCTCGACCTCCTCCCACCACCTCTTGAGGGGGAGTTAACAAACGCCATTTTCATAACGGTCAGTCCTTTCGAGGCAAAGGCAGAGGAGCTGTTAATAAAAACCAAGACCCCCTGCCTCAAAAGGAAATGCAACAGAAGGCGCAAGGACCCAAAGTGCCCAGCGCCACCTTCTGAGTTGTTGGCTCAAGTCCCACCTCAGCTGCCAGAGGGGGACTCCTCCTCAGTGGTGGGAGGTCATCTGACTCAATTCCACAATCGGTGGAAATACATAACATCAGACAAATGGGTCCTCCGGATAATCTGCGAGGAGTATTCCCTCAATCTTTTAGAGACCCCTCCGGATCATCCCCCCAAGCGACAGCCCAGACTGTCAGTACTTCAGTCAGAACTTCTCGACTCCGAGATACAAGGCCTTCTGAACAACAGGGCAGTGGAAGTAGTTCCACTGGATCAATGGAACACAGGGTTCTACTCCCATTACTTTCTGGTTCCAAAGAAAACCGGGGACATGCGCCCCATTCTGGACCTCAGAAAATTAAACAAATTTCTTCCCAAAGAGAAATTCAAAATGATATCGCTAGGAACCCTGTTACCTTTGCTTCATCAACATGACTGGTTAGCATCCCGGGACAAGCAGGATGCTTACCAACATATCCCTATTCACCCAAGGCACCACAAATACCTAAGGTTCGTGGCTTTGGGCCAGCATTATCAGTTCAGAGTCCTGCCCTTTGAGCTGTCCTCAGCACCACAAGTTTTTACAAAGTGTTGTGCAATGCTCACAGTGCATCTCATAAAAATCGGGATACAAGTGTTTCCATAACTGGATGACTGGCTTCTAGCAAGCCCTTCCAGGCAAGGAACTCTCAACGCCGTTGCCACGGCCTCAGACTTTCTCATGTCCATGGGAGTCAGCTAAATTTCAAGAAATCACAGCTGCAGCCCTCCCAGAGACTCCTTCTCATAGGAACTCTTCTGGACACCTCCTGTGTGAAAGCTTTTCTACCAGAGGACAGAAGGAGCAATATCCTGCAGATGGCCCGATACATCAGAGAGAACAGCTCGGTTCTAGCTATCTTGATGCAGCGGATGCCAGGTCTCATGGCATCCTCGGTGTTCACTGTACCCCTAGCATGTCTGCACATGAGAACCTCTCAGCGGATGCTCAGTACTCAGTGGTCCCCTACCACTCACCCTCAGTCCTTTCTCATCAAGGTGACAGAACCTCTGAAGAAGTCACTCACCTGGTGGTCACAAGAGGACAATCTTCTGCAGGGGTATCCCTTTGCTCCCCTGGATCATCAGATTTCCATTACCACAGATGCGTCCCTGATAGGGTGGAGAGCTCACTGTCAGACTTTCCATGCTCAAGGTACATGGACTCAGGAAGAGTCCCAGCTTCACATAAATGTCCTAGAAATGAGGACCATCCTTTATGCAGTCCGGGCCTTGAAGGACATTCTCTGTCACAAGAAAATTCTCCTTCAAATGGACAACAAAGCAGTGATGTATTACATCAACAAGCAGGGCGGTGCTCACTCTTACCCCTTATGCAGGAAAGTAATGAGAGTGTGGGAATGGTGCTTGGAGCACAAGGTTCTAATTCAGGCAGTCTACCTGCCGGAAGTGCAGAACGAACTGGAAGACCATCTCAGCAGAACAGAGACAGATCCCCACAAATGGTCTCTCGACTCAACTGTAGTTCAGTCACTATTCACAGAATGGGGAACTCCAGACCTGGACTGTTTTGCTTCCCCACTCAACACAAAACTGCCTCTCTTCTGCTCCAGAAATCCAGGGCCTGGCATTTTCTGTCAGGATGCATTCAGGCTGCAGTGGACAAAACACTTTCTATATGCCTTTCTGTCTCTTCCTCTAATTCAGAGGGTACTTCTCAAATTCAAGTCCCAGGGGGACAAAATGATCCTCATTGCTCCCTTCTGGCCTCAGCAGATATGGTTTCCATTACTCAACAGTATGTCAGAAACCCCTCCAAAAGTGCTTCCCCTTCAGATGAACCTTCTGACTCAGGGGCCTGTGATCCATCCCAATCTGAGATCGCTTCACCTTCACACTTGGCTCCTTAAGAGATAGAAGTGAACAGGTTCAATGTCTCTTGTAGAGTTTCAGATATCCTTCTGGCTGCACGCAAGCCAGCCACTAGGAAAACTTACACAGCCAAATGGAAGCGTTTTTCGCTCTGGTGTGCAAAATCCTCTTTGAATCCCTTTTCCTGCCCACCAAATAAAGTTCTAGAGTGCCTTTTAGACCTCTCAAATTCAGGTGTGTAGTACTCTACATTCAAGGTTCACCTCTGTGCCATTTCAGCTTATCATGAGCCAGTACCTTCCTTGTCACTGGCTCAGTTACCTGTGGTTAAGAGGTTTCTTAAGGGTATTCTGCATACCAGACCTCCTATCAGATGTCCATTCACAGCCTGGATCATTAATCTTGTGCTAGACATGCTCACTCAAAAGCCTTTCGAGCCTCCAGCTACCTGTGAGTTGAAATTTCTCACTCGGAAAACGGCCTTCCTGGTGGCTATTACCTCATCTCACAGGGTCTCTGAGATACATACCTTGGTCACAGACCCTCCATATACTGTGTTTCATAAAGACAAAGTAGTTCTTAGGACCTACCCAAAGTTTCTCCCTAAGGTTGTTTCAGAATTCCATCTAAACCAACCTTTGGTCCTTCCTACTTACTTTGCGAACTTCCAAAATCAAGGGGAGCATTCTCTTCATTCTTTGGACTTCAAAAGAACTTTGTGTTTCTATCTAGATAGAACAAAATAATTTTGCAAAGCTCAACAACTGTTTGTTTCCTTCAGCGATACCCAGCTGGGTCAACCTGTCGCTATCAGGTGCATTTCAGCATGGCTGGTGGCATGCCTTCGCCACTGTTATTCCATGACACAGGTTAAGCTGGAGGGCAGAGTGTACGCTCACTCTACTAGAGCAGTCGCGGCATCACTGGTGGAAATCCGCAACATGCCCATTGCAGATATTTGCAATGCAGCTACCTGGAGCTCAGTACATACTTTTGTCAAACACTGTGCCCTGGATGTACATGCCAGACGACATATTTCATTTGGCAGAACCATCCTTAATGGATTTCTGTCCTAAATTTGTGAGCTCTTGGTCTCCTGCCGCCCTCTCGTGGGGTTATTAGCTCGGTACTCTCCCATTAGTGTGAATGAGTGGTGGAGACTTTGTGTCCAGGAAGATATGGAAACTACATACCTACCATAATTCTTGATCTTCTTGGATGAAGTCTTCACCACTCATTCACATGCCCACCCACCATCCCCCGACCTCACCTCTGTTGTTGGTCTTCATTCACTCAATCTTTAGGCTGTGAAGACTTCTTTCTTGACCCTTCTTATATGGGTCTTCTGGACTATCTGATGTCTGGTTTTTTGGTTAGGCTATCCTTCTAGGTTAGTTACGCTGCACCTCCTCGGAAAAAAGGTACTGAGGCGGTTGGAGGGTCGACGCCGTGATAGTCATTGCTGCATGAGCAGAGGCTCACGGCGCTGCTTCTCGCGGCTCCATCTCTGGTGCTGGCCCTCCTGCAAAAAAAGTTTGCTCCCGCTGGGTCCTAGTGCCTCCGGCATGGATCCCATTAGTGTGAATGAGTGGTGGAGACTTCGTCCAAGAAGATCAAGAATTACGGTAGGTATGTAATTTCCATTTCTATCCCCCTAATGATTGAGTCTCCCACCAGGATCTGCTTCCTTTCCCTGTGGTGTCCTCTGCCTCCTTCCTGTGGGGCTCCCTTGTGACAGTTGTCCACAACCTCCTTAGTCTCCTCTGTGGATGCATCCATAGGGGGAACTATGCTCCATCAGAATGATGTATGGATTGTGGAGTGGTACAATTGATTGGGTGTTCCTCTGTTCCATATATATATATATATATATATATATATATATATATATATATATACACACACATGGAGGTAAAACAAATGTTTCTGCTGTGTCAGATCTACATTAGTTGATACAACTGTTTTCTTCAGTCATTGCTACAGTATGTTAAATATTGTGTGTAGTAGTCAGCAGCATTCTTCCAGCTGCAGAGGTGGCACTGAAAACAGAAAAAAAGTGCCCAAACATATATTCATGAATTAGATCTGGAAGGAGGAAGGGGAGGGGGAAATGGGAATGGGAGCATAGACAGACTTAGAAGAGCAGGAATCTCATGCATAACAATGATGTGATGAGATTCCATTGTGGAGACAGGTAATAAGTGTCAGTACCTGTTCCTATTGGTGCTGCTTCCTCTTCTCTTATTATTAATACACTGCATAGCTCTCGCAATGCAGCTGTAAAAAAGTATAAGTAAAAAAAACAACTTTTTTCTTCTCTTCCTAACCCCTTGTCCTCAATACATCCCCCTTTATCTCGGGCATATCCCTAATAGTTGCTACATGCAGCAGTGCACTCTAGTGGTGTCCTGGCTTATCATCCTAATTCTGCCTGATAGTAACCCTATCAGTGTGGACAAATCAATGGGTTTGCACTGCTGTCATCTGAAATAATGGTTGTGGCAGGGCACTGTGTGCACAATGTCTCCCTGGGGGTGAATCCCTGTTGATGTTTTTGCAGGGCAAAATAAATTTGCATATAGTCTTAAGGCCTGTATATTATTGCGTCACTAGCTCCTCTTCTCTATAAATGGCTTTTTTTTTTGTTTCTTTACTCTGTCATGGTGTCCCTAAGTGTAGTCTAAATTTCTCTACCCTTGTGGGTATGGAGTGTGAAATTGTGGTGGTGTCTTGTTTTCCATAGAAGGCCACCAAATATATCCCACATGACTTCCCAAGGGACATTTTCAGATCCCTGGTTGGATCTAAAGTCTAGACCTAGCACAGAGACCAGACCGAGGATTCTCTTGGGACTGCTGCCCATATAATTTCCCCTTTGGTTGCAGGCAAGTTGTTTTCCTTTCAAGGGACTGGTGAGAATTAATAGCCCTGGCTCGGGTTCTTTTTTTAATTATTATTATTAATACTTTTTTGACTACCTGTTTCCCCCTCCAGAGGGCATCCTATCCTTTTCTATTAGGTTGGTTGTCAGTTTATAGTCATTTTTATTTAAACTGCATATACAGAATCCTTTTCCTTCTCTATCTAAACTATAAGCATATGCTTGTAGCCATGTTTTTCTCCCTCTGCTTGCTAACAGAACTGAGGTAAGCTGGGGCATCACTCAGCAATGGCCATTGAATACACTGCTCCAAGCAGTGTCGCGCTTGCACTAGCGCCAATAGCAGGTGCTGACGCCCTGGTTAGAAGGACTTGTTTCCTTAGGTTCCTACTGTAGCACATCCAGCTAATATCCAAGAGTGGTACTTTATGGAGAAGATATTCAGGAAGATCAGCAGTTACGGCAAGTA